>CM060470.1:27648597-27861097 GCA_030544235.1 Lepturacanthus savala
CCTGGTGGTAGACCATACTCACCTGGTATTAGACTGTAGTCACCTGGTGATAGACCATACTCACCTGGTATTAGACTGTAGTCACCTGGTGGTAGACCATACTCACCTGGTATTAGACTGTAGTCACCTGGTGGTAGACCATACTCACCTGGTGGTAGACCATACTCACCTGGTATTAGACTGTAGTCACCTGGTGTTAGACCATACTCACCTAGTATTAGAATGTAGTCACCTGGTGTTAGACCATACTCACCTGGTATTAGACTGTAGTCACCTGGTGTTAGACCATACTCACCTGGTTATACTGTATACTGTAGACTGTAGTCACCTGGTGGTAGACCATACTCACCTGGTATTAGACTGTAGTCACCTGGTGGTAGACCATACTCACCTGGTGGTAGACCATACTCACCTGGTATTAGACTGTAGTCACCTGGTGTTAGACCATACTCACCTAGTATTAGAATGTAGTTACCTGGTGTTAGACCATACTCACCTGGTATTAGACTGTAGTCACCTGGTGTTAGACCATACTCACCTGGTATTAGACTGTAGTCACCTGGTGTTAGACCATACTCACCTGGTATTAGACTGTAGTCACCTGGTGTTAGACCATACTCACCTGGTATTAGACTGTAGTCACCTGGTGTTAGACCATACTCACCTGGTATTAGACTGTAGTCACCTGGTGTTAGACCATACTCACCTGGTATTAGACTGTAGTCACCTGGTGGTAGACCATACTCACCTGGTATTAGACTGTAGTCACCTGGTGGTAGACCATACTCACCTGGTGGTAGACCATACTCACCTGGTGGTAGGCCATACTCACCTGGTATTAGACTGTAGTCACCTGGTGATAGACCATACTCACCTGGTATTAGACTGTAGTCACCTGGCGGTGGTCTGTAGACCTGGCGGTGGCCTGTAGACCATACTGTAGACCATACTCACCTGGTCTATGGTCTACAGGTGACTACAGTCTACCTGGAGGTAGACTGTAGTCACCTGGTATTAGACTGTAGTCACCTGGTATTAGACTACACTCATCTGGTGTTAGACTGTAGTCACCTGGTGTTAGACCATACTCATCTGGTGTTAGACTGTAGTCACCTGGTGTTAGACCATACTCATCTGGTGTTAGACTGTATTCACCTGGTGTTACTCATTACTAAATAGTAATAAGTGTTAAAAGCTAGCTAAACTAGTTGGACTTGCTGCTATCCTGTTTACTATCTTGTACTAATTATTTTGTGGTGTAGAATAAAGACTTTGAATGTGTACCTGTTATTGGATACCACTGACTGGTTGTAAGAACTAATTGGCTGTTAGACTGTAGAAACCTGCCAATAAATTGACTAAAGTGTCATTAGGTCTCACTAATGAGCTGTTACTTGCCAACAGCTCCATATCATTCTGGCTGTTAAACTGACATCTAGTTGTACAGTAAAGGTTCATTTCTCCTACTGTAACACACACTCTATTCTCCTACACACAAATCAATGTGAACTATTTATAGAGCATGACAACATTACTAAACACTGCATATGGTGTGTGTGTGTGTGTATGTGTGTGTGTGTGTGTGTGTGTGTGTGTGCCAGGACTCCAGCAGTGGGCAGATTGAGGAGCAGCATGATGTTACGTCAGGACAGATTAGTTTGGGAACCTGCAGAGATCACACGCTAACGTGGAAGCTAGCTCAGGCTGTTGTTTCAGGGCTAAAGCCGTGCTACCTCTGTGTTTACTGACAGCAGGCGGCTGTAATCAGCTCATCACAACAACTTTATTGAATATATAGTTTTCCTGTTTTTTTTAAATATGTCAAACATCCCAGACAGATTAATGCCAAACCGCCTTTTTAGGTCCAAACTGAAATATCTCAACTTCAGTGTATATTACCATGTCATTTTGGTCCAAATAACCAGACCCAGAGGATGAATCCTAAAGAATTAAAGGACAATGACTTTTCACAAAAATTAATGGATGGATTATCATGGTCAAGTGTCACTGAGGTCCTGTTTAGATGCTGGTTTGTCTTCAATACCACTGTTAGCATCATGCTTGCATGTTGGTCCATGATTCATAGCTACAGACCAGGTTTCATAGTCTTCTGTTCTATAAGCTGTAACACATGACAACTACTCATAAACTTAATGAATAATATGTTTTAAAGAAGTTAAACATTATTTTAGGCTGCATACAAGAGATAAATAAATATGTTCTCAGTCAGACTTATGTTACGTCAAAGTACAGCACGAGCATGGCTGTAGATTTATTGGTTCACTTATCACTTATTACACATTTCTGACTTAATAAAAGTGTGTGTGGTGATGTACTGAGAGTACTGCAGTATATGGAGTACTGTATGTGTGTATGTGCTCCGCGAGCTAGATGCTACCTCAGTACAAAAAGATAACAGCTAGCTACCCCATTACTCCCATTCTGTCTGCTGTGATTCATAGAACTAACAGATTTTTTTTTTTTTTTTTGTGTGTGTGTGTGTGTGTGTGTGTGTGTGTGTGTACACCTGCACCTGTGTTGTTGCTTTGGGAACTTTTAATTAATTTCCCATCATGTCACAGAGGAAGTGGTTTCTAATTAAATGAGATTGACTGATAACTTAAAATATACAATTAGTGATAGTAACGAGAGAGAGAGAATGTAGAGGAAAAGCTGATGGATAGAGTGTGTAAGTTGATGGTGTGTGTGTGTGTGTGTGTGTGTGTGTGATAACCGTGTGTGTGTAAATAGGATGGCAGTGATGAAGTGTGCCCTCACAACTTGTGTCTCTGAGGTATTCCATACACTGAGAGGTTGTGAGGTCACACTGTCACACACACTGACACACACACACACACACACACACACATACACACTCACACACACTCACACACACACACACACACACACACACACACACACACACACACACACACACACACACACACACACACACACACACACACACACACACACACAGACAGCATGTCATGTGTTGGAGGCTGCAGGAAGTAGTCAGGAGTAAAACAGTGACATCACACCCGTCAGATACACCTGAAATGTTGTTTTCATCTTAACCAACACACACATTTACAGTGGTTATTTCCTGCTGTGGAACAGCTGGAACATGGAGGAATGTTGTCTTCACCACCACAGAAACACATACAGCTGATTCTCTGATTCTACAACTGGTGACTCAGCTTTACTCCAACCTGCTCACATCACCGCAGCAGGTAATTATTGTTGTTTTAATCAAGTCATCAATGTCATCTTTTAATAACAGAACATTAAAACTGTAACAGACGTTGATCCAATCATTATTTTATCATCAGAAAGTTCTCTGACAGATTAATTTAACTTAATTCATTTCTCCCAAATAACAGATTTAGGAAATATACGAAAAGCACTAAACCAGATACTTTGATGCTATGTAAGTCAATGGGAGACCTAACCTAATGTTGTAGGTTGTAAGACAACCTGCAGTTATGAGACAGTGATGTTCACATGTCAAATTTCCATCAGCAATAGTCATATCCTGGTCATGTGACCTCATAAATTGTATGGCCTTCAAAATAAAAGCCCCATTTTCACACCTACCTGTAAAAACATATATTTTATATCACAGCTTTTTATAAAAATGAAGATAAAGTAATTGTTACCATATGACAACACTATGTAATAGAAGGTTAATGACCATACCTGTATCGTGTGACAAGTTATTCACATTTAAACTGAGTGATCACAGGGAGGGACAGTCCTCTAAATAAAGGGTACAACTTTCTTCATTATTTAAAAAATATCCCACAAAAATATAACCCTACATTTATAAAACAGCTGGTCACTGCATTTTTTTAGTGAACGTTACTCAAACAGGTGGAAAGAGAGAACTAGTCAGGGACTATTTTCAGCTGCGGATAAATACACATGTTGTGCTCCAGTGAGTATTTCTGTCAGCAGGATGGTGTGTGTGGGACTGAGTCAAAATAAACAACAGCGTGTGTGTTCGTGGTCGTGGAACAGGTCACTCAGTGCAGCACACACATTAAATAGGTGGAGTTTAAATGGATTGTTACTGCTCAGCTTTGGGTTTAGAAAGTGTGGACAAAGTGTTATTAATGACAGAACAACATTTGTTTTTAATTTATGTGGATTAGTGTAGATGGGTCAGTGACAAATAATGTTTGGCAAGATGAGTACATAAAAAAAGTAAAATACAGTTTTATTCAGCATTTATCAGGTCTCTCATATTATGTGTTCATGTTGGTTTCTTGTTATTTAAAAGTCCATTTGGACCATTTTTTTTAAAACAAAAATCATAATTTTGTGTGATTTGGACACCAAATGTCAAATGGTGTAACTGAAATATAATGATAAATTATAAATATATAATCCACCTAGAATATAAAACTCATTGATAGCAGGTGTGTTTAATTTAAAAAAAAAACCTTTTTAAGAGAGTTAAAATATCTGGTACCAAGCTTTAGGGTTACACCACATGACAGTTTTGTCACTGACCCTTGTATTAAAAGAAAGGAATAGAGTCCTCTGGGTATACATTGAATGAACATTTGAATATGTGAATGATCTGAACTAAAGGGAACATTCAGAGAGAGAACAGCAATGGGCCAAAGATGGAACCCTGAGGAACACCGAACCAATATGACCAGAGTAAGATGTGAGATTGTTTTAGAGCAGCAAATCAAGGTCTTACTAGGATAAAAATTAAATTTAAATTAAATTATTATAAATCCATTATGACTAGTGCAGTATAGAACTAGGAACTACACTCACCGGCCACTTTATTAGGTACACCTGTCCAACTGCTCGTTAACACTTAATTTCTAATCAGCCAATCACATGGCGGCAACTCAGTGCATTTAGGCATGTAGACATGGTAAAGACAATCTCCTGCAGTTCAAACCGAGCATCAGTATGGGGAAGAAAGGTGATTTGAGTGACTTTGAACGTGGCATGGTTGTTGGTGCCAGAAGGGCTTGTCTGAGTATTTCAGAAATTGCTGATCTACTGGGATTTTCACGCACAACCATCTCTAGGGTTTACAGAGAATGGTCCGAAAAAGAAAAAATATCCAATTAGTGGCAGTTCTGTGGGTGGAAATGCCTTGTTGATGCCAGAGGTCAGAGTAGAATGGCCAGACTGGTTGGAGCTGATAGAAAGGCAACAGTGACTCAAATAACTACCCGTTACAACCAAGGTAGGCAGAAGAGCATCTCTGAACGCACAGTACGTTGAACTTTGAGGCAGATGGGCTACAGCAGCAGAAGACCACGCCGGGTGCCACTCCTTTCAGCTAAGAACAGGAAACTGAGGCTACAATTTGCACAAGCTCATCGAAATTGGACAATAGAAGATTGGAAAAACGTTGCCTGGTCTGATGAGTCTCGATTTCTGCTGCGACATTTGGATGGTAGGGTCAGAATTTGGCATCAACAACATGAAAGCATGGATCCATCCTGCCTTGTATCAATGGTTCAGGCTGGTGGTGGTGGTGTAATGGTGTGGGGAATATTTTCTTGCCACTCTTTGGGCCCCTTGGTACCAATTGAGCATCGTTGCAACGCCACAGCCTACCCGAGTATTGTTGCTGACCATGTCCATCCCTTTATGACCACAATGTACCCAACTTCTGATGGCTACTTTCAGCAGGATAATGCACCATGTCATCAAGCTGGAATCATCTCAGACTGGTTTCTTGAACATGACAATGAGTTCACTGTACTCAAATGGCCTCCACAGTCACCAGATCTCAATCCAATAGAGCATCTTTGGGATGTGGTGGAACGGGAGATTCGCATCATGGATGTGCAGCCGACAAATCTGCACCAACTGTGTGATGCCATCATGTCAATATGGACCAAACTCTCTGAGGAATGCTTCCAGCACCTTGTTGAATCTATGCCACGAATAATTGTGGCAGTTCTGAAGGCAAAAGGGGGTCCAACCCGTTACTAGCATGGTGTACCTAATAAAGTGGCCGGTGAGTGCATATATTCCTATAGAAAAGTAGATTTTTATGTTTGGCCAAATGAGGATGTGTTGATAGACCAAATAAAACCAGACTTAGGATAAATCTCTTAATAAGAGATTTAAAATTAGTCGATAGTCGTATTTTTTAAACCTTTTTTAGAGAGTTAAACAGGCAGAAAGACAGAAAACAGTCCTAGAGTGAACTAAAGTGCAGGTGAAGGTTGGTCTTTATATAGAAACTGAGACAGAGCTTCAGTCTCTGCATCCTCCTCCTCTACCAGGACATTCTCTAGCTATAAACCTGAATGTGAAATACCTTCAGAGAGCAGAGATAAATGGGTCTGTCCTACATAAACCTACCCAGGTGTGTGTGTTTCTCATGTTTCTTCTTCCATTAGTTGAGTGGAGCAGCTTCTGAATGTTTGATGACAAGTCACGCTGAGAAGGAAGTGATGTCACAACCGTCTTCTCGTCTTTCTGAGAGTCGGGTAAACGTTTTCTGGTTGCAGGTTTTATTTCTCACCTTCTAATCCTGCAGATACTCACCCTCAGTCTGTTGCTGCTGGTTCAGGACTAATCTGCACAAATAAAGGATCACACACAAAAACATTCACAGCGTTCCATTTCATTTATTCCTTTATTTATTTCAGGCATGTGTATTCATCAGTTTACATCATTATAGTTTCAATACACATCAAACATGGCTGAAAAGGAAGCAGGAGAAGCTGAAGCTCATCGATTCCTGCCCCCATTTTACACAGGATTATTCATTTTCTTGTCATGTTATGTTCATGTTACAAGTTACATTTCCTTTTTTTTATTTAGACAGTTAATAGAACCCTTGTGTCCATTCTCCATCCTTCATAAGTGATCAGCATCTCTTGTGGTTGTTTAAGTCCTTGATGTCGTGATCCAATCAACAGAGTTCAGTTTTGATGCTTCTATAGTTTTTGTTGTTTTTATATCAACGTCCTTTCATTTTTTGATCAAAGATCTAGTGTCAGTTTTGATGTTTGTGTGATTTTGGTGATGGTGAAGGTGGTAGAGCTCGTTGTTGACAGGTTTATTTTACTCTTCCTCCTCTGTTTTGGTTCTTGTGGTTCCTGTCTAGTGATAGAAGCCAGGTGTGTTTAGGTGTGTTAGTTTACCAGTTAATGAGGAGGATTATACCACTGCTATCACACTCTGGCTCTAAAAGAACCAAACACTGGCAAGATGGCAGCTCACAGGAAAGACAAGTTTTGGCTTCATTCTTTGCATGGTGGGAAGAAGTGGAGACACGTCATCCATCTTTATAGATTAGATCAATGGTGTCTCAATTAGTTCAAAATCACATAACAACACCCACACATTTCTCTACTTTTTGCCTTGATTTGATAGAACAGCAGAGAGCTGACAGGACGTAGAATAACCTGCAGTAAACAGCTCCTGATGCAGGATTCTAACCAGGACCTCCTGCTGTGAGGAGTGTAGCCTCCACCCACTGCTCCTCCTCTCTCCTCCTTTTTATTAACTCCACCAAGGATGTGATATTTTCACTGGTGTTTGTCTGTTTGTTGGCAGGTAGCATGAAAGGTTCAGACCTGGTTTTCTTCAAACTTCCAGTGAATGTTGGGAATGGTGCCATGAACAGATCATTAAATTCTGGTGTTTCAACCTAATTAAGAGATTATACTCTTAACATGGCCTCTACTATTATATGAATAACTGTAGTAAAAGTACTTTATATCATCACTACAACACTAGACAGAAGTGTCAGGTCATATCACACTTTAATTATATTCACCATATTAATCTGTCTTTATGTTCTTTAGTTATTCTCTCAGATGAATGATGTATTTTTTTATAACTGAATATGAGACATACTGTATTTACAACAATTCATTCATTATAATGGACAGTGGGTTTAGTAATGAATAGGGCTGCAACTAACGATTATTATGATTAATTGATTAGTCTATCAGTTATTAAAAGGATTAATCAATTAGTTCATTAAATGGTTTAAATGTGGATCTGTGTCTCCAAAGCTGAAGATTCAACCTAAAATGTCTTCTTTTGTCCAGACCAACAGTCCACAAACCAAAGATCATCAGTTGAATATTGTAGAAGACTAAAGAAACCAGAAAATAATCAGAGAAGAGAAACTGACAATTGGATATTTTCTAATTTAAAATGACTAAAATAGATCAATTATTAAAATAGTTGAATTACTTTATTGTCAACGAATCTATTCATTAATGAATTGTTGCAGTATTAAGGGGTGTTCACACCGGACTCAACTGACGTGATGGATGTGATTTTGGCTGTTGTTTAATTGTTTTCGCCTGACCGTTTTGTGAAAATCGCGTCCCCGCCTGTTTTGCATTTCTCATTGCATGGGGACGTGGAGCGAATCTCAACGCTAATTGGTTGTCGCGTTACGTCATCCTGCGAATTCGCCTGAAAAGTTCAATATTTTCAACTCGATGCAACAGGCGAATTTCGCGTTGCGAAGCGCAATTTTTTGCCACTTCGCGTCCATCGCGTCGCGCTGCGAAAATTCGCGTCTTCCCGTTGACTTAATGTGTAATTGCGTTGCGCTGTCGCATGAATTTTTGTCTGGTGTGAACACCCCTTTACTGATGAGAGACACCAGCATCAGGAACCTGAACCAGGTCCATTTACAGACTGACTTTACATCATCTTGTCACTCACTATGCTGCTCCTAAAGGTCAAGAATATAATATTCTGTCCTCAAATACTGTAGAGTACAGAACTGCTGTCTTCTGCAGACTGGAGGTCAGAGGTCAAAGGGGTCCGTGTTCCTCTGAGAAACTTCATCTTCAGACTTTCTGTAGATGTCCATTATGAGTGGTAATCTCTATTATTAGACCTCAGATTATACTCACTGAGCTATAACACACACACATGTTCATCTGCTGTGGATTATAATCCCAATCCCACAATCCCCTTCTGGCTCGACCAATCACATCCCAGCAAATCATGCAGCCTGCTGGGTAACCTACATGCAGTGGTGTGTACCCATGTGAGTGTGTTTGTGTGTTAATCCCTGATGGTCTATAATAGAGGAACATCTGGTTGATGCTGTGGTTCTGAAGGCTCCTGAACAGGAAACAGTCTATCATTCCAGTGCTGTAAAAATGTGTCTAATAAATATTAAATGTCAACATTTCTGTCAACGTAGATTTACGTCAGAGCCTGAGACGTTTCAGCTCCGCGGTGCCAGGCAGCTGCTGCTGTAAACTAACAGCTGGATGTGGAATAAGTCAGTAGAATGAGCAGAAATCACCTGAAATACTAATTAAACTGGATTATTGTAGTTTTATATAGACTACTTACCTTTTCTAAAGGCTGCTGTTTTATTTTTTATAATTACAGGCTGTGTTTTATTGACTCTGTTGTCCAGATGAGGAGGAAAGAGAAGAGGATTGGATTGTAGTTTAGTTTTTTATCAAATCCACAAAATACAAATAAATAAATTAAAAATCAGATTTACATGGCCTCATTAAAGCTGAGTAATTAGCTGGTCAGCCAAAGGACTGCTGTCTACATTGATTTGATTTGAAACTTTATTTCCAACATGTATGTGAGCACTGAGCAGTTTATTACAGTTTCCAAACAAAATAAATCAAAAATAAAAGAAAGAAACAAATAAATAGATAAATAAAAGGGCAGAGGAAGAGAGGAAGCAATAAATAAACAGAAAACAAACAATCAAACCAAATAAATCCATCATTTTTCCTCAATATCAATAATAATAATAATATTAGTAATAATATTAAATACATAAAAAGGCTAAACATATTGGAAAAGGAGTAGGAAGAAGTCAAATACTTATTAATTCCTGTCTCCACTCTATTCTATTACAATAATGTAGACAATTATTATTTCCTGGGATTATCTAAACCAGAGAAGTTAAACTCAGTTTGATCCCATCAGTGTTCTGGTTTCCCTCAAATGACCAATTATAAAGATCATATACCGGTATATGTATCTAAATATTATTATTATTATTATATATGTTATTAGATAATTGCCTCTCCACTCATAATAGTGCTGGTGAAAATTTGCTAAGATTTTTAAACATAATTTAAAAATCTGCTGATGCAAAAATAATGTTCTATTGTTGTTAGTGTCTAATTATTAAAATTCTGCAGCAAAACATATAAAATCATCACAGATATCTAGAGACTCATACAAGAATATGCTGATAACCACTATTAACTATTTGATTTATTTCATGGATGTTTCAAAGGTTGGAATCTATGGTTTTGTGTTGCTATGCTAAATATTAAAGAATAGAAAGTACAAAAAAGTAATGACAGATGTACTTCAACAAAGGAAAATAAGGAAAAACAGAAACTTTCCTGTTTTTAAACAACCTTCGTGGCCGATTGAGAAAAGATTTTGGAGTTAATGAAGTCGTACAAAGACAATGTGACCAGTGTGTCTCTGTTAAGTTCAAACATTTATTCACTTTCCATCTCTCAATAAATCACACAAGTCTGTGAAGCTCTGGAGGGGCCACAGAAAATGAGGTGGCGGCCCAGATTTGGCCCTCGGGCCTTGGGTTGGACACATATGGTCTAAAGGAAACTATACTCAAATCACAACAACAACATCGTAGCAGTAAGCAGCAGTAGAGCTGCTCCATGTCTTGTTCTGGGTTTATTAACACTGAGTTTCACCTTGAACAGTCAGTGTCAGGTCCTGATGTAGAACAGCAGCTATTTAAAGACTCAGCAGGAGTCACAGTGTCCTGGACTGAAGGTTGGACACACTCAACAACCTCAGTGTGTGTGTTATTACATAGACAGTAATAATCTGGCTATTGACCCTATTCTAAATGAGACAATATTTGGATTAAGGCATTTGCTACAGAGAAAAGTCTGATTAACTCTCTGTTACATGAAATATTACTCAGACATGGTAAAAATGCCATATTTTTACCATGTCATATTATAAACACAGTCTAAGGATAGTTTCATGTAAGTCAACATTGACATATGGAAACAAATCTATTTTTGAATATTAGAAAAAAACGTACAACAACAAACTGAATTAAATGTAAAATAATAATAATAATAACAATAAATAAAGTTGATTTACCTCAGATAGAGATAATTTTTATTTGGTAAAAATATTCCCAAATTCTGAATAAAAGACAACCTTCACTTATGAGACAGTGATGATCACATGTCAAACGTCCATCAGCAATAGGGAAATCCTGGTCATGTGACCTCATAAATTGCATGTCCTTCAAAATAAAAGCCGCCCTTTCACACCTAACTGTGAAACTTACATTTTATATTTTAATTTAAATGTGGATCAGTGTCTCCAAAGCTGAAGATTCAACCTAAAATGTCTTTTTTGTCCGCAACCCAAAGATCATCAGTTTACTATTACAGAGACTAAAGGAACCAGAGAATAATCAGAGAAGAGAAGCTGGAACCAGAGAATTTGGACATTTTCTACTGAAAAGATGACTCAAATGGATTAAATAGTTGTTGATTAATATAATAATTAGCAACTAATCGATTAATCAACTAATTGTTGCAGCCTTAGTGATGACATTGCTGCAATACTGAAAAACAGAAACAGAAAAAGTGATGATGAACAGCTACAGGTTCATCATCATATTTCATAGTTTTTCAGCAGAGTGATGGTGTTACTACACAGTGTTTCCATGGCAACCATGTAACAGACAGACAGGAAGCCAGGCTGTTTGCAGACCCGTGTTTTCCACCTCTCTGCAGTTTCCATGTCGGCTAACACGACTTCTCCAGTCAAAGCTGAAAGAAAATAAATAAAAACACAAGGTGAGGATTCTAGTTCCCTAACGGGAAGTCTTCACTCACTGCAAGTGTCACTTTTAGGAGACAGCAGTGAGTGTATTGGTGATGAAAACAGAAATAATAACCAATAATAATACAGAAATAATATAGATCAGAACGGCTTCATTAAATCGTGTCAGTGGTCATCATGATCATAGATATGGGTTAGAAGGTTCAGAAGGTTGTTGTCATCCATTGGTGAATGCCACCACTGGACATTTGTAATGTTGGGACATTTCTACAATAAATAGCTTTAATTTATTATAACAAAAAAAAAATAGAACAGATTATAAATAAAACTAGAAAAACACTCTGAGAATGTAGACCTCCATGAAGAAAATTGCAAAGCTCTGCAGGTACAGATATCACCACCAGGTAGCACCGAATGATGGATGGATTTAGATTATTACCAAACTTAAATCATCTGTTCATGGTACTATTCCCAACATTCACTGAAAGTTTGATGAAAATCAGGGCAGAACTTTATGTCTTATCATGTTAACAAACAGACAGACATTAAAAAAGAACCTCCTTGGTGGAGGTAATTAATATGAATGCAAATATATTTACTGAAAAATAAACTATAATTTGACTAATGATAATGCTATCTTGTTTTTGCAGAATAAGCCAAGTCTCACTTAAAAATGAAAAGAAAATTAGCACATGAAATACACGTGACTCAGATTAATTCATGAGATGCTGTTGTTTTGAATAATGAACAATCTCAAGCACTGGTACAGGTAAAAAAAAATCCAAAATAAAATAAAATTTCACCGAGGATAGACCTGGTGTTCCTCTGGGACATGTTTCAGGGTTTGGAACATTCTAGATCAGTTTTCCACCAACAGCTGTAGGAAAGAGAGGAAACATAATTATCTGAATGTAAATGTGTGTAGCAGGAATCAACAGGACTCATCAGACTAGATGTTACTGCTGATGCTGCATTTAAATAGATGAATCAGGAGTTGGTTTTCATATTAGTTGTATTTTCTAATGTATTTTCTTGTGTTTTCTATGTGATGTCAAACTACTGAAATGCTTTCTGCATATGGTTAATTTTTTGCAG
This sequence comes from Lepturacanthus savala, assembly GCA_030544235.1. Taxonomy (NCBI): domain Eukaryota; kingdom Metazoa; phylum Chordata; class Actinopteri; order Scombriformes; family Trichiuridae; genus Lepturacanthus; species Lepturacanthus savala. The sequence goes on from CM060470.1 coordinate 27,661,486, forward strand.
CGCATACATACAGGGAAACATGAATATTGACTTCATCATGATTGATTTCATGATAACAGCATGATAACGTTTCACAGACATCAACCACTACATTAATACTTCAATAAACTACAATAAAGAGGACAGAACATGAAGGTTTCTGCATCTCCATTAGTCATTTAACACCAATGAAGCCGTTTCTGGTTTGGAAGGAAAATGTGAGGTGTGTGAAGAGTTGAACCAAGGAAAATGAGCTGTGTTTTTAAATATATTTTCCCTGAATTCAGCCTTTCAGGTAGTTCTTCTTCCCAACATTAAGTTGGTGGTTTGAGGTCAGAGCTGCTGCTGTTTAGGTTTTGAGGTTTGGTTTGCTGAGATTTGAGTTCAGCTCATTGGAGGTCACATCCAGCCTGGGGAGGAAAGTCAAGGTTTCATCTTATTTGACCTGGATTTCTGTCTCAGTGAAGAATTACTTTATGAGAAGAAAATTAAATTATAGGGTCTCATTTAAATGTTAGGCTGATAGTAATATTCTGATAAAATGGAATATTTCAGGTTCCTCTGTAAATTAGAGTCAATGATACAAAGGATTTAAACTTGTGCTGTCATTTTAACGCGTTAATTCAATTAATTAATTACGCCGCAGTTTAACGTGTTAAAAAGTTTAAAAAATTCAATTAATTATGATCAACGGCGGCAAGCCAATGCTTGCGCATTTGAATTTTGGCCCATTGAAGGACCCGTAGTCTTCTCGGCTGTGCTACGTCACCTGTGCCGGCAAATTAACAACAATAACAGACATGGAACAGACTCAGGAGGATGAGGCAAGTGCATCTTCAGTCACTGAACAACAACTTTATTTACAAAAAGAACAGAGACAGGACGATAAATAACAACAAAAAGGAGTTCTCTGACCAACACAGCAACTCCAGCCTGACGAAACATGTTGAGGCAAGTTAGATACTGTGGGTTTTTGATTTCAGAGGTTGATACTTAAACCACAGATCCTCTTTTGGGGTTGAGGTGTTGTTCCTCTGATTGTTGTTAACCTCTGGTAAACTATGTCATGTTCTCCTGACTTACTGCTGTGTCAGCAGCAGATGTGGCCTCAGTGAAAGGCCTAAAGAAATATGCCTGTTGGCGTCTTGTTCTTCATTTTGCCTCATTTAGAGGTGTGTTATACTTGTATTATTCATTTCTTATTTGCTATATTGAGCTTAAGTGATTATTTGAGACAAGCGTCTCAAAAGCGTTATTTTATTTCAGAATTGTATTTATTTAACTGAATTGTTGTATTTGTTTTACATTTCTGAATAATGCCCCTGACCTAACTGGTTTAATGTGCTGGTCCTTTACTTTTGGATTTAATTCATGAAGCACAGTTCACCAATAAAACATTGGATTTCAGATCTTCTCTTCTTACTGTGTTCAATTGATTAGTCATGTACGACAATTTATTAATATCCAAGAATTCAAATTCTGGAAGAATCCGGAGACCTTTAGCAGATATGACATTAAAATGCGATTAATTCAATTAATTAATTACAAAATCCTGTAATTAATTAGATTAATTTTTTAATCAACTGACAGCACTAATTTAAATTGTTGATATAACTGTGGTTGACTAGTAACAGGTGATTGATTATTTTATGGTTTCTATGGTGATGTGATTAGTTTATGGTTTCTATGGTGATGAGACAATACTTCAAATCTAGACTGAACCATTTTACATGAAATCACTCGTGAAAAAAGTGGCACAGTGGATATTTCAGGATTTATAGGGTCTAAATAATTATATTTTATCAAATAATGATCAGAAACATTCATTCATCTTCTTTACCCACTTATTCCTCATTAGGGTCACATGGTCTGCTGGAGCCAATCCCAGCAGGTGAGTGGCAGAGATACATCACAGATGGTCTCCAATCTATCATGGAGCACACACACCATTCAGTCACACACTCACGCCTATGGACAATTTAGAGTCTCCAGTTAACTCAGCATGTGTTTGGACTGTGGGAGGAAGCTGGAGAAAACCCACCAGACACAGAGAGAACATGAAACTCCACACAGAAAGGTCCCAGACCAAGGACTGGAAACTGCGACCTTCTTACTGTGAGGAACCAGCGCTAACCCCTGCCCCACCGTGCCACCCTGAGCAGAAAGACTCTTTATTAAAAGGCATTCATTACCCTGAGGATTCTGGGTAATGAAGTCCAGTTTATTAGGTTATTTTCTATTTTCTTGGTTTGAAGGCCACCACTACCACATATATATATATATATATATATATATATATATATATATATATATATATATATATATATATATATATATATATATAGCTGCACATTCTGGGGCTGGTTTGTATTTCCTGGAGTTTTCCTCTGATCGTAGGATCTCAGTTTCCTGGAACCAACATGCAAACATCAAACTAACTGTATCCACGAGTTAGTTTCAGCATCACTGCTGCTGCTGTGTGTGTGTGTGTGTGTGTGTGTGTGTGTGTGTGTGTGTGTGTGTGTGTGTGTATTTGACCACTGTTATTACCAGTTTTTGGCCTCAGGCTGAGAGACAGCCACTCTCAGACCTCTCTCTCTGTCTTTTCACATCTCCATTAAGTTCTTTGTCTCGCTGTCCCCTCAAGTAAGAGTGTGTGTGTGTGTGTGTGTGTGTGTGTGGTGTACAGTCTCCTACATGACTGCATCACATCTCCTTGTCTTTATCCTATAACACTATAGAATTCAGACCCAATCAGCTTCCTGTTTGTCCACATGCTGACATACAACCTCCAGATCAGCTGATCTGAGGTTAGATGGATCACATCAACGCTCTCATCTCCAGGTTCACCGATTTGCTGTGTTGTCAGAAGTGTTAACACGCCTCTATGAGCTGAAAGAACTCTTCAGACCAGAGAAACGGAGCCTTTCAAAGCCACTGAATAATAGGAGGCACTTGCCTTTTAGTTCCTGAAAAGATGACATACATTTAGTGGAGCCTATACAAGATTTATTCACAGTCAAATAGTATTCATTATGATGGAGCTTGTAGTTAGTTTTTATAAGAGCATGTTTTTTTTTTACCATAGGTCAGCTCTGTTTTTAAATAATAGGAGATTCCTAAGAGATTGATAATCAAAATAACAGATTGATATATGTTGTCCTGTCTTATCATGAGATAACACCTATCTGCTTATAATATATATATATATATATATATATATATATATATATATATATATATATATATATATATATATATATATATATATATATATATATATATATATATATATATATATATATATACATATATGTGTGTATATATGATGGAGCCCAGTTTTTGCTGTAGGACTTAATTGTTAATTCATTTTAAATATTAAATATTTTTTCTAATCATTTACATTCCCTTTATGTGTTTGGTTTATCCAAAGAAGCCTATTTTGTTTGCAAAAATGGACATTTTTAAAGGAATTGTTCAACATTTTTAAGAATTCACCCATCATCATGATTCCATAGTCACAGCAATAGGTGTTTTACTTTTTATTGTTGATACCTGCTGGATCCTTCACCATTGACTACATCAGCAACTAGTAGAGGATGGACTTGAATCATCAGCCTCTGGACTCAGAACACTTCAACTGCACCACTCTACTGGTAGTTAGTGCCTCCTATGATTCAAACAAATTTATTTTCCATAAACACCTTCTGGATTTATCAAAAAAAAAAAAAAATATATATATATATATATATATATAAAGCGAACTAGAAACCAGGATTTCTTCCAGTCATTAGCAGGGGACCATTCCTAACATTCACTGAAAGTTTGATGAAATTCAGGGCAGAACATTTTGAGTTATCTAGCTAACAGATAAATAACCTCCTTGGTGGAGGTAATTACTATGAATACAAAATGAACTATAGTTTGACTAATGGTAATGATAATGCTATGTTGCTTTTGCAGAATAAACCAAGACTTACTTAAAAATGAAAAGAAAATGAACACATATAGAAAACCTGAATCAGATTAAGCTCAGATTATTCTATGACTGGACTTCAGCCTGCAGACATGGCTGCTGGGTGGAGTGATCTCATCAACATATGTTTACTGCAGCTACTTCTGTCAACACAACAAATATGGCATGCTGTATCACTCCGCCCAGTGGCTACTGAAGAAAGTAGTCCTGTGTATTAGCTTCACATGTCGTAATGTTCCAGTTCTTGTATCATATCATGGTGAATGTGCAGGTCACAACGCATCCACAACAGCGTTTGATGAGGTAAACAACAACAAATACCATCAGTAGTGTAGTAGTAGCTGAGCTCTGCTCTGGAAACAGCTGGTATCAATAATAAAAAGTAAAACACCTATTACCGTGACTGTGGAAATTATGATGATGAGAGGATTTTCAAAAATGTTGAACTATCCCTTTAAAAATGTCCAACTATCCCTTTACATTTTAGGAAAGTGAACTTGCTAACATCATTAGCTATGCTAGATCACTAATTAGCTGGTCAGCTGTAGCAGGTTTAACAGCTAAAGTCTAACAAAGACCAGTTAAAATTCTAAATTATTATGTTGTGGTCAGTCTCTACAGGGAATATAACATGTAGCTAACATTAACTGAACCTTAAAGCAGGTTGAGCATTAGCATCTAGCTATAGCTGGGTTTACCAGCTGTTAATAAATCCACTGCTGGATTCATGTATATATATTATATATGATTATATTCTTCCTAAACACCTTTCAAGCTGGTTATTGATGGAATTAGGTCATTTATCCTAGCAGATTTCTGTAGTCTGAGCTCTATTGTGTTTTGAATCAGTTGTTGTGCTATTTTATTTTTTATGGAGACTTTTTTCTCCACAGGCTCTTGGTTTTTAAAGATAAATGTGTACACAAGCATTAACCCTCTACTGCATATGACAACAATTATTTTATCTTAATTTTCCTAAAAAGCGGTGATAGAAAATTTATGTTTTTACAGTTAGGTGTGAAAAGAGGGCTTTTATTTTGAAGGACATACAATTTATGAGGTCACATGACCAGGATATCCCTATTGCTCATGAACATGGAAAGATTTCACCAAATAAAAATTGAACTCACTATATTATATAGAGTAAGTCAAATATAATGAATTAATTACTTTATTATTATTTTTTGTTTACATTTTATTTCATTTTGAGGTTGTTTTTTAATAGATTTGTTTCCATATATCAACGATATGTAAATATGTAAAATTCCTAATGTATATATGCAATATATATATATATATATATATATATATATATATATATATATATATATATATATATATATATATATATATATATATATACATATATATAATCACATTTCATTGATGGAGGGATAATAAACAGTAATAAATAATTCCAGGACATGAACAAAAATACTATAAAACCATAATAATCTATTCCTATTTTCTACTTTCTCTCTATTTCCAACTTGTTTTACAGGTTTAAGTCCTCATCATCATGTTCTAATGTTTTAAATAATGTTATTAACAGTAATAATAGTAGTTATAGCAATGTTTATTTATATTACTACATAAGGTAAATGATCTGCTGAATGAATGAGGTAAAACTAGTAAAATCTCTGATGGAGGACCGCTCTCTCTACTCTACTTCCTGTTTCCTCCTCCCTCCCCCTAGTCAATGTTGCTATGGTAACTATCATCGTTAGAGCTCGTTAAGGAATCATTAGGTCTGATATTAACTGGTAAAAAGACTGGTAAAAAGAGGCTGTCAACAACAACAATTAAGAAACACATTGTGTTACATTTAGCAATGTTTGTATCATGTGTTTATTTAGCATTTCATTAATATTCAAAATGATTTATTTGCATTTCTAAAGATGAGTGGCTGTATGACTTTGTCTAAGGGGGGGTCATGTCCCCTGTGTCCCCCCCTGGATTTACACCTCTGCTAACAGCTTTCTAGCTGCAGTATATAGCATCCGTTTCTGTAACATAAAACTGTGCATGGTGTTTCCTGACAGTAAATATGTTAGTGGAGACGTTAGTGAAACACCTGCAGCAGAGGAGTGATAATCTGAGCAGCAGCTGCCTCAGATACACACACATTATATATAATTCACTGATATCTGCATTAAAGACATGGAGACCAGGCTGAAACATTCACGATCTGTTCAGGCTCTGATCTTTAAAAACGGAAGCGTTTACTTCTCTAGGTCGCCGTGGAAATGCTGACCTGCTTTAAACACACATTTGTACTTTTCCTCTTCAATCAGGAATCACATTGTTGCTTGTGTGTGTGTGTGTGTGTGTGTGTGTGCGTGTGGGATTATAACTCACAGCTGGCCTCAGTGATTACTGACTGCTTGGTCAGCCTGGATTAGACTCACACACACACGCACACACACACACGCACACACACACACACACACACACACACACACACACACACACACACACACACACACACACACACACACACACACACACACACACACTCTTACAACAGAAAAGGTAAATGCACACTTCATTTCATTCTGATGTTGAATGCTCAGTTCACTGACTTTCTTTCTTTCTTTCTTTCTTTCTTTCTTTCTTTCTTTCTTTCTTTCTTTCTTCATCTGCAGTTTACTCTATTTATGTGTGTGTGAGTATATACCTGGATGTGTGTGTGTGTGTGTCTTTATGTGTGTATGTGTGTGTGTTTCCCAGCTAAATAGAACAGATATATTTAATCCTTCCCTTGCTAAAGCTGATGTCAGCATCAGCTGGCTGTGTATGTGTATGTGTGTGTGTGTGTGTGTGTGTGTGTGTGTGTGTTTCGTAGCTAATTCATCACTGTGGCAGATTAACCAGCTGTCTGCAGAACATAAAGTTGACGACTAACCACCAGCTGGCTGAGAGCAGCAGTTTATTCTCCCTGATAATGGAACCTACTACAACTCCATTTTATCATCCACACACACACACACACACACACACACGCACACACACACACACACACACACACACACACACACACACACACACACACGTTTCACCTTCTCTGCTGACGAATCACATTTATAATAATAATGACTCAGCAATACAACATAACCTGACTGAATGCTGTGCCCATGTCACATCACAGATATACTGAAGGGGAATTCCTGTTTTCCTTAAAGGTTTATGTATGTATCTGACTGCACAACAACATGTAAATGTGTGAAAAGCAAAGAAATATGGTTCATCACTGAGGTCCAGACAGAAATATATCAACAGAAGGACAAAGTGTTTTGTTCCAGTTATATGACCATTAATGATTATTGAGCTTGGCTACAGAAATCATTTATGGGTCAGTGACTAAACTGTGATGTGGTTTAACCCTAAAAACCTGGTGCCAGATAGTTTAACTCTCTGAAAAAGTGTTTTTATTTGAAAAATAAAAACACACACTATCTACTAGTTTTATATTCTAGGTGGATTATATATTTAAAATGTATCATTCTTCTATAGTTACACCTTTTAACATTTTATGTCAAACAATAACACAAAATTGTAATTTCTGTAAAAACAATATACAAATGGACTTTTAAATAACAAGAAACCAACATGAACATACAGTGTACATTTAGATCTGATGAATGCTGAATAAAACTGTATTTTTAAAAGTTTCAGACTTTTTCATGTTGCCAAGTTGGCTATGAAAATTTACAAAGGTTATCCTGAAGCTAAGGGGGGAAAGGAAAGCAGTAAAGGGGGGAAAAGTTAACACACTTTAATTTGTTGTTTAGTTAATTACTATAATAATGCATGCAACTTTTTAATTAACAGTCTGTCAATTTATGTCAATTTAAGATTCTTTATTAGTTTATTCAGCTTTTTATGGGAAAAAACTATTCAAAGTACACATATATTTATAAATATCATAAAGGATATCTTTTAGGATTTAAAGTAGATGGTGTGTAGTTTTTTTTTATTTTATTCATTGACTGGTTCTTATTTGAGTCTTTTATTGTTGTTAATTGAACTGTTTAATCTTGCTCTTGCCATTTTTTAATATTTTATATATTTTTAAAAATAATTTCTCTTACTTTATGCATTTATTCCATTGACTGCAGCACTTTCTGTTGATTTAAATTGTTCTTTCTGTATTATATAGTGTATCTTATTTTATTGATGATGAATGTTTGACTCCTGACTGCATTTACTGTATTTATCCTTGTTCACCAGTATAATAACCTGCAATTAGCTTCCACAGAAACTCATATGACAGAGAAACCTTTCTGTAGAGATTGTATAGATGTACAGAAGTTTGTGTGAAGCAGCTTTGTAGAATATTCAGAAAGCTGCTCTACAGTCTGCTGTATAAATCCACAGAATGACCTGCTGCTATGAAGCAGTCTCTCCTGATTCTAGTCAATTATTTTTATAGCCTGAATCATAAATGTGACTCAGAGGGCTCTAACACTCAGCTGTTCAGGTCTAATAGGCCACAGCATTTGTTATATCACACCATCCAATAAAATGATTCACCTTAATACAAAAACCTGATCTAAAGTTCTTCACTATATATATATATATATATATATATATATATATATATATATATATATATATATATATATATATAATATATCATAGGATCATAGTAATAAATTCATCCAAAGAGAACAGTATTTTTTTGTCTAAATTCCTGCCAGTAACATCACACAACAAAGTTAGTGTGTAAGCTTAACATCATTAACCTGTTCCCCTTTTAGGTACCAGCCTACCTCTCTAAAATGACATGTCCAGGCTTAATGCAGTATATCTCTACACCTACAGGGGTTTTCTGGATGATGTTGGGTTTAAAATAAAGCTAACACCTGTGAGATAGTTGTATCAGTGACAGAATCAATTTAACATGAACAGTGTTGAAGTACATCCAGCTAGAATAAAGCACAAAAAGTCAAAATAACCCAGCTTGTTATTTTGAAAACCAGCAGTAAATCCTGTGTTAGTAGCTGAATTCATCTATAGAGCAGTAAAGTAAAGTCTGATAAATAATTGCACAAAATGTCAGACTAACAAGGTGAACCAGACCAATTTTATAGATGTTTTAGTCCAGGTGTGTCCAGATGGACCTGATTTTGGCACATTGTGTTAATATCACAAAAATGCAGAAATTTACAGATTTATGTTTTAACTATATGCTCATATTATTGCTTGTGGTTTAAATGATGTTTAGTTAATCTAATAATGTTTGATATAGACTTGTAGCTGAGTTTCTTGTCGGCATTTTGGTGTGTTACATGAACATTTTGGTGCTGCTACTGAACAAGAAGGATTAGTTATTTATAAAAGAAATCCCCCACCAGCAGGGACATAGGGAGGAACAGGTTAAGACCAAAAAATTCTATTGATTAATCCATATCCATAAGATATGGCAAATTATGCACATTTTTTATTTAAGAAAACAAGCAGCATTTTAAACACATTGAAATTGCGTTCTAACTATAATAACAAAGCTGGTGTGGAACTGAACATTATCAAAGTCAAAGAATCCATAAATCCATAATAAACAGGAATCAAGTCTAAAAATTTAATTAAATTGTCCACAACAAGAATTTAGCAGCAAATTATTATAAAACATTTTAAAGGCATTGAAAAAACAACTGAATGTGTAATATGAGAAGTATTTAGGATGCAACGGTATTGATTAATGAGACAGAAAATTCATAACTACATTTAGAGTTGGGACACAAGTTCTATTACTAAGACAAATGTTTCTGATCAACAGTATTTTATATGGATGATTATCTACATGTTAAAATTATGATCTTTAGTGTATTTAGTGTGTTGTTCATAGACATTTTGAAAAATAAAAAACTTTATATCTCAGAAACAAAGGCTGATGTGATGTAGTCTCTTTAGATGGATTTATTCCTATTCATGATCCTTTTACACCAAAACATGGACATTTATATCAGAACCTGCAGTAAAAACCCATATTTTGTCCTTTTGTCCTCCTCTGGTCTCTCTGTGTGTGTGTGTGTGTGTGTGTGTGTGTGTGTGTGTGTGTGTGTGTGTGTGTGTGTGTGTGTGTTTGTGCTGGTCATGGAGCTAACACCATACATGTGTGTGTCTTGCTGAAGGTCATGTGACTTGGCGAAGCTGAGAGGACGACAGATGGACACAGTCATGGAATGACCTGTGTGTGAGTGCACGACTGTGTGTGCATGAGCAGCGTGCACAAGCAGCATGCACGTGTGGGTCCGTGCACATGTCCTCCTGTCTCTGTCTTACTCATGACTTCCTCAGTTGTGCTGTCAGTCGTCCTCCTGTCTGAATAAAATAAAATAATGAAATGACTTCCTGTGGATATTCAGTGTTTCAGTCACCTTCACACTGAATGCAGCGATTTCTAGTTGAATCACTGCTGCTGCTGCTGAGGTTTTGGAAAAAAGAAAAAAAAATGACTTTATTGAGATTCAGATTTTTTTTCCAAGATTTCATGCATATAATTGTATCAGTTGAGTCACTAGCAATCATGTTATACATCTATTTTTTTTCTTTTCTTTGCAGAAAATATCGTTTTAATGTCTGCAAAATCTGCCCATAAACAAAAACCTATTTCTCCCATGTACAAAATTCTCTTTTGGAGGATTATTCTAGAGACTTGAATGATTAAATAGATATAAACATGTCAGGGTTGAAAATCATAATAACCTAAATAAAATTACCTTTTTCTGGGAGGGTTTGTCTTCTCCATGTTCTCAGGAGGAAGTTGATGATGTCATGTGACAGGAAGTAGTTGGAAACTTAAATTATTTGATTAAAACCTTTTGTCTAAGTTGTCTACTAACATGTCATTAGGAAAAAAAGCCGTATGGTTAACATTTAGATTTTTTTTTAATTTTAAGTATAACATGACAGTCATAGACTTAGAGGCTCAGAGGCTTTAATGAGTTAATTAACACAAGGACATTTTAAGTACTGGTCTTAACCTTTTAGGCACCAGAGGTCTTTTTTCTAAATGTTCAATTTTGACGTCTTAATTTCAAAAGGCTATATTGTGATAAGTGATAAGAGATAGAGACTTTCTGTAAATTAGAGAAATATTAAGGATGACCCAGAGTTTATGTAGGGATTACATTGACTCATCTAATATAGATTATATTATTATTCATGAAGTGTCACATTTTAATCCTCTATCACATAGTGTTTCCATATGGCCACAATAAATTTCTCTTAATTTTTCTAAAAAGCTGAGATATAAAATCTATGTTTTTACAGCTAGGTGTAATAAGGGGGCTTTTATTTTGAAGGACATACAATTTTTGAGGTCACATGACCAGGATATCCCTATTGCTGATGGACATTTGACATGTGGGCATCATTCTCTTCGAAGGTTGTCTCTTATTCAAAATTTAGGAACATTTTCACCAAATAAAAAATTGAACTTGAATTTATTTTAATTTTTTTTTTTTTTTTTACAAAATCTGCTGATTTATTCAGTGCAGCATCTTGTTGACTTAAGTTGACAGTGGCACCTTGTTTTACTATAATGCTTATAACTTATAAGTGAATTTCAGGCTGGTTTCTCCTGTTCTTCTTCAGGGATGAAGACTCCTCTCAGCCCCTCTCAGCTCCTGGAGAGAGGGCAGGTGTTTGGGTTCGGAGGTGTTTGTCAGGAGCTGATCGACACGTCCACACCTGCAGCCGTCAGCCTATCAGCCCAGCAGACACCTTCACCAGGTGAATATCACCTCCAACAACAATATGTGTTATTAGTACAGACACTATTCTACTGTATGATTTACACAAACAAAAGTATGTGACTCAATTCCAGGGAGTTACACTCAGATTGATCCTGGGTCACATCAGTGTTCTGGTTTCCATCAAAGGTCCAAATATAAAGATCATATATATGTTATTATCAAATGTTATTATATTAGATAATTGCCTCTCCACTCATAATAGTGCTGGTGACAATTTACTAATATTTTAAACAGAATTTAAACATCTGCTGATTCAGAAATAATGTTATATTGTTGTTAATGTCTAATTATTAAAATGCTGCAGCAAAACATGTAAAATCATCACAGATATCTAGAGACTCATACAAGAATATGCTGATAACCACTATTAATTATTGGATTTATTTCATGGATGTTTCAAAGGTTGGAATCTATGGTTTTGTGTTGCTATGCTAAATATTAAAGAATAGAAAGAACAAGAAAGTAATGACAGATGTACTTCAACAAAGGAAAATAAGGAAAAACAGAAACTTTCCTGTTTTTAAACAACCTTCGTGGCCGATTGAGAAAAGATTTTGGAGTTAATGAAGTCGTACAAAGACAACGTGACCAGTGTGTCTCTGTTAAGTTCAAACATTTATTCACTCTCTAAATATCTCCACTGATATGATGTGACACTATAGCTGCTGTTCTACGTGTTCCAGGCAAAGACAAATTATTGAGGAAATAAAATTAACTAAATAGATGACAAACATTTGACTTTTAATTTCAAAAGCAGCACTTGTGTCAGGGATCTAACTTTTTAAATTAAAGTCTATTTTGACCAGTGTTTCCCTAAATGTTTTAGAATACTATGGTGGTTGACCTCTGACCTTCTAGGGGGGTCTGGTGGCACATTTTTAAGTCAAATGCATCATCCTGGTTTCACTCTGTAGAGCAAAATGAAGAGTTTATGTCTATGGCTGCAGGATATGAATAAATGATGAAGCCTCAGTATTGAATCAGATATCTGTACTGATATGATGTGATTATGATTTAACTCTATAGCTGCAGATGAAGGCTCCTGGTTGGTGGTGATGGTTGGTGTTTAATTGTCATCATAGTCCATCCAGGGTCGGATCAAATTCCAACAACTCACTAAAGCCCAACAATGTCTTCTTCTGTTCTAACTATAATAACAAAGCTGGTGTGGAACTGAACATTATTAAAGTCAAAGAATCCAAATAAACAGGAATCAAGTCTAAAAATTAAATTAAATTGTCCACAACAAGAATTTAGCAGCAAATTATTATAAAACATTTTAAAGGCATTGAAAAAACAACTGACTGTGTAATATGAGAAGTATTTAGGATGCATGAGACAGATTAATGAGACAAAAAATTCATAACTACATTTAGAGTTGGGACACAATGACAAGTTCTATCACTAAGGAGGTCATGGAGATAAAACCATGAATATGTGTTTCCAGGCTTGAATCAAACACACTGATTATGTATTTATTTTTCTGAAAAGATGCTGGTATTGATGCCAGAAAATGGCAGAAAAGAATCAGACTACAAAACCTCAAAATTAACTGAGGCAGGACATCACCAAGACCTTCAGCTGAGATTTTTTTGTTAAAGGACACGAGGCCAATTTGAGAGAAACAAGAGCCGAGAAATTCCTGCCCTCCTTAGATGGGCTTAAAACTATTCAGTAGAAAAGATGATCACCTGTATTAGAAACTATCTGTCTCTAATGTTGTAGGTTTACTATGATTCCCATGGAGCATTTCATCCAATCACAGACAGCGCTTAATATTCTGTTCTATGTGTCGCAAAAGGTAAATAAATTGAATCTGCAATTTAAAGGGCAACTAAACCCCATCTTTTTTTTCATCTCAAATCTTGACATTTTAGTGGAAAATATTCTACATATTTTGTTATAAATATGCATAGCTACTGCCCTCTACATGTTAAAACTCTGTTATTGCAATTTATTTCTTCTTCTCAACAGTCTGACCCAGTATTGTAGATTCTGTCCTTGGAATTGTGGTTTTCCCCTAGAGTGAAATATCCTTGAGGTTTGTTCCCGCAGTCTGACTCATACTTGTAGTTTTCTATAAAAAACTAGAAAACTACAAGTTTTCCCATACTTGTAGTTTTCCCATACTTGTAGTTTTCTATTACAAACTGACCTATCTTTGTAGTTTTCTCTGACAGTCTGACCTGTTTTTTCTGATATTCTGATTACCAGTCCTTGTTTTTTTTCTTTTTACAGTCTGACCCCTACAGGGGGGGCGACACGGTGGCGCAGGGGTTAGCGCTGTTGCCTCACAGCAAGAAGGTCGCAGGTTCAAGACCTCCTTGGTCCGGGGTCTGGGACCTTTCTGTGTGGAGTTTGCATGTTCTCCCCGTGTCTGCGTGGGTTTTCACCGGGTACTCCGGCTTCCTCCCACAGTCCAAAAACATGCTCAGGTTAATTGGCAACTCTAAATTGCCCATAGGTGTGAGTGTGTGAGTGAATGGTGTGTGTGCCCCACGATTGGCTGGCGACCATCTGGGGTGTATCCCTGCCTCTCGCCGTAACACGCTGGGATAGGCTCCAGCAGACCCCTGCGACCCTAATGAGGAATAAGCAGGTATAGAAAATGACTGACTGACTGACTGACCCCTACAGGGCCCTGCTCTCTTGGATATATTTTTTTTTAAACACAACTTACCAGCTTTTATAAGATATCAGCTAGGATCAATGATTCTCTCTGTGGATTTAAGCAGAAATGTAGGAAGTGTGAATGCTTGTGACAAACCACCAAACTAGAGGTCTATAGGGTGCATTTTATAGAGCTTTTATTCAGTTTAAATCAAGTGTTCATAGATGCTTATTTTACTTCAAAATTTCTCTTTGAAATCATTAACATCATCTTGGCTACCACTTCACACGTCTATCTCCTCAAACTCTGATTGTAATAATATCCTTATGTTTTGTGTTTTGTAGTACTTCCTTCATCATTCAACTATTATTTCCTGCTCTAATATCCTCGTCTTTTTATCCTTGTTTCCATAGAGAACACAAAAAGCTGCTGCACCAAACTAGACTAAACAACCTTCCCTCATCCTTGTGTTTAAATGTTTTTGTATTTATTAGACGTCCACTTCTTTTAAGAATAATCCATCTCTCCCTTTAAAAAAACATAACAAATGAAGGTCCCTCCCTTCAGTTTAATTTCACATCTATTTCCAAACTGCTTTTTGTCAAAACTGATTGAAAAGGTTTTTTATCCAAGCAGCTTAAAGATGTTTTGGAGACACAACTTTCAGTCTGGTTTTCATGGTGAATTCAACAGAAACGTCTCTACTTAATCTTTCAAATGACATTATGATGATCAGAGAAATGTTCATTACTGGTGTAGCTCTGCTTTAGATTCTGTTGACCATAGTCTTCTTATAAAGAGAAGTAACCAGCTGGTGTATATGACCCTGGATTAGTTGTTATCATATCTCAATAATAAGATTTTTTCAGTCTCTGTGGGATAATTCATGTCTGAAAAAAGGGACAAGGCATGCACATCAATAATAAAATCCAGGTGCAGAAAAGAGAGAATGATCAAATAAAAGAAGGAAGTTTACATCACATGTGTATTATAAAGCGAGTTAAAAGTGATGCAGACTTCTTAAATTCATGCATCTGTCATGTGGTGTCCCACAAGTCTTTGTTCTGGGTCCTCTGTCGTTTATTTTATAAATGCTGCCTCAGTCTTTTTAGTGGCATGTTTTATCAGTTTTATGTTGATGATATACAGTTATATTCCTTTTAAATATGATGATTTTAACCAAGTGTGCATTTTAATGAATGTTTGGGTGCTGTCAGTATTTGGCCTAACTGCCTGCAGCTAAATGCTAATAAGACAGAAAGTCATATTATTACTCCTGAAACTATCACTCATATTACCACACAGCATAAGAAGAACCTCTGTAATTTAGTTTTTGTCTTCAATCAATCCTCTTTACACCCATATCAGCCAACTTATGTGCACTTGTTTTTTTGTTTTTTAACTGAGGAACATTGCAAAATTAAGACCAGTGGTAACCAAGGTTGAGCTGGAGATGCTTTTATTTCTTCTCATATTGATTATTGCAACACTCATTTTACCTGCTTGAACCAACATTTTTCTGGACCACCAGTAAACCATTCAATATGAAGCAGCTTGGCTTGAAATCAGAAACAACAAGAGATCACGTGTCATTCCAGTTTTATCCTCTGCACTGGCTCCACTGCAAATCCATTTTAAAACCTTGGTGTTAAATTTTACAGCCGTGCATGGTCAAACTCTCCAGTGGATATCTCACCTCCTCCTCAACCTCTCAGCTCATCTGAGAAAAAAACTACAAAACCTGAGATTATTAGATATATATGGACCTTCAAGAAGCTTCTAAAATCTAAGTTTTTTCTTGTTAAAGTTTTTTTTTTTTATGGAGTATTTCCTTATTCAATTCAAGGGTCTAAGGAGGGTTGATGCTGTTATTTACAGAGTGTAAAGACCCCTAAGGCTAATCTGTGATTTTAGATCATCCAAATAAAACTGACTTGATTTTCATTCAGACAAGCATTGAGTTGTTTATTTGTAATACTCTTCCACTCTATTCATTGCTTTATATTGTCTTATTTATTCGTTTGCTCTTGTTTGTGTGTTTGTTGATGCATGTGCTGTTGGTTATTTTTAATTGTGTATTTGTTTTTAATGTAAATCACTTTTTTTGCAACAGGCACCATGTAAATACCAAACGCCCTTTACTTCTACCTCACCTGTGTGTCCCATTGTTTCCTCCAGGTGTGGGCGGGGCCTATTCTCTGTGTGAGGTGTGTAACCTGCAGCTGACGTCTGCTGCTCAGGCTCAGCTACACTACAACGCCAGGTCTCACCTCAGGAGAGTGAGACAGCTCAAAGCTGGAGAGACAGGTCAGCAACATGGACCAGTACTACCTGTCTGTCTGCTGAGTTTACAGCATCAGCTAACAAAGTTAGCTAATAAAGTTACTCTAACAAGGTTTATAACAGTTAAAATCGGATATCAGTCTGAAGGCTGGAAAGGTTTTTATGTTGTCTACACAAGATGGAGAATATACTCTCCTTCAGAATTATAGAAGCTTCATAAGAAATATAATCACAACTTTAAAAAAAATAGTCAAAACAGTCGCACTAACCCGAAAATAGCCCAAACTCAGCATCAACCTTTCTGAATCCTACTGCTACTGTGAAATCTGGGATCCGAATTTGACCCACAGCAATATGTTTGCTTTATTTCTACTGTTGCAAACTATTAGCTTGACTGTTGCTAACTATTAGCTTGACTGATGCTAACTATTAGCTTGTCAGGCTAACACAGAGCATGGGCTACGCTCTTCTCATTCCCTTCATGCTATCTTCTCTCAACCTGACATGCATGGATGGTGAGTGTTATGTCACTACTACTATCTCTATATAAACACTTTTACATTATCTAAGAGGGAGCAACACAACGCACTTCTAATGTTGACCACTCTTCTTCAGGTTGTGCTTTATTAACACAGAACTCAATACTTTAGACAACACAGGCGCGACCTACCGATCACTATATGCATGGCGCACATTAGTCTTATACATAACATTCCTCCCCACTATATGTTGTCACTAAACACATAGTATACTTCCGTTAACACAATATATGTATGCTTCTTTTCAGCACTACAATACTTTTTTTTAAACTTGTCTTCCACTAACATATGATTTCGTCAACTCGTAACTATATGTTGAAAACAATATTCCTTATGACTCAACATTACATCTTCTGGAACTATGCACTATTTTTTTTTTACTTATCACACTAACAAGATGGTGGTTTAGTGATTCTCACAGGATAGCATCTAATCTTTGGTGATTCAGTAACTTCAACACATACATCATTCTTCTCAGAGTAAGTTGTCTCTGTGTGTAGTTGAGGGCAACTACCACTCTGAGGCGGTAACACTGGACTTACAGGTGGTTTCACTGTTAAGTTCTGAGACTCAGGCTCAGACTCAGGGCGTGTCAACATTTGATCAACATGTCTTTTCCATACACTTTGCTCTCCCACATTTACCTTGTATGACACTGGACGAGTTTTTTCCATTACAAGCTCCTACCCTCCTACAGTCAAGCACTAACACGGACTTCCCAACAGCAAACTATCTGTCTTTAGCGTGTTGTTGATGCTGTAGTTGCTGTGCCTCCTGCGATCTGTACACAACCCCAGCAACACTGGGTTTCAAACAGTCCAGCTGCGAATACAGCCTGCGTCCGAGGAACAACATAGCTGGTGTTACCTTTGTAGTGGCATGGGGGGTGTTGTGGTAGGTCAGCAGAAACGAATCCAGACATTGCTGTACTGGTGCTATCCCTCTGGAGGATTTTAATGCATGTTTGAATGTTTGCACAAAGCGCTCAGCCAAACCATTGGTGGCAGGATGATATGGTGCAGAGCAGGTGTGTTTGACTCCATTTAACTGTAGAAACATACTGAATTCTTCTGAACAAAACAGAGGACCATTGTCACTCACCAGAATGTGGGGGGTGCCATGACGACTAAAAAGTCCCCTAAGCACTTGAATAGTTTTGCTTGCTGTGGTACAATCCATAATGTGTACCTCAGGCCACTTGGAATGTGCGTCCACAGTGACCAGATACATATGTCCTTCAAATGGACCCGCAAAGTCCACATGGATCCTTTCCCAAGGACTGGAGGGCCATATCCAAGGGTGAAGAGGTGCGAGTCCAGGCTCTTTTTGTACACACTGACAGGAGGGTCGAGATTCAGCTTGGAGCTTGATATCTGAATCAATGCCGGGC
The DNA here is from genome assembly GCA_030544235.1 of Lepturacanthus savala. NCBI lineage: Eukaryota > Metazoa > Chordata > Actinopteri > Scombriformes > Trichiuridae > Lepturacanthus > Lepturacanthus savala. Next base: position 27,680,024 of record CM060470.1, read on the forward strand.
CACCAAGCATAACTGCATGCCAAACACTTCATCCTCACCACACCTGGATGTGCTGTGTGTAGCTCCTTCAGCACATGAGGGTGGAGTTAAGGTGGAACTATTACTCTCACACCCCACATAAGCCAATCCTGTTGTATTGTGAGATCATGACGATGCAGCAGATAGGGTGACAGTTTCTCATCCGTGTCATTTGCAGCTGGAAAATGACCAGTCGAGATGATTTCTAGGATTTGAAACAAGATGGGGTCAGACTTGGTGACACATCTGATTTCAGAGTTGCTGACTGGAAGTGTGTCCAGCTGTGCAGTGTAGAACACCTCTACTGCACCTGGCATCTCGTGATGGACATGAAAAAGTGGTAACCTAGAAAGTCCATCAGCATTTGCATGTAAAGAACCTTTCCTATATTCAATAGTGTTGTCATGTGCTGACAGGGGAAGCACCCATCGCTGCATCCGAGCTGCAGCCATTCATGGTATACTGTCAGTGAGCAATGTGAACTTATTACCATAGAGATACTGGTGGAACGTGCTTACTCCAAAGACTCGCCAACTCCTCTCTCTATCTGAGCAGAATTTTGTTCCGCTTTGCTTAGAGTTCGGGATGCAGATGCTATAGGACTCTCTGCACCCTCAGGCATGATGTGTGAAAGCACTGCTTCTACCCCATAGGGCGAAGCATCACATGCCAAACAAAGAGGAAGCTTCAGGTTGTAGTGGGTCAGCACTTCTTGGGACACTAGTAGTGTTTTGCTTTCTGGAATGCTGACCCACACACAGACGTCCACTGCCATTTCTTCTCTTTATTAAGTTCATTTAATGGTTGCAAAATGGTATCCAGGTCAGGAATAAAACAACCACAATAGTTTAACATTCCATGAAATTAACGTAGCTGGCTGACATCACATGGTGATGGTGTACCTTGTCTGTAGACTTGTGGTGACCAGCAGCATCAATGATATGGCCCAAGTATTCCACAGACCCCTGGAAAAACAGGCATTTCTCATGCTTGAGGTGCAGGCCATACTCCTCTAGCCTGCCCAAAAACTTCATCCAATGTTTTTAAATGTGTCTGCTCATCAGGACCACTGATGAGGATGTCATCCAAGTAACAGTGAGTATACGGCAGTCCCAGCAGCACTTGATCCATGGCTGTCTGGAACAAGGCAGGCGATGATGCTACACCAAATGGTAAATGGTTAAACCTGAATAATTCTTTCTGTGTAGAGATTGTCAGCAGCCCTTTTGACTCATCTTCCATCTCCATCTGTAGATATGCATTTAACAAGTCCAATTTACTGAAATGTTGACCTCCTGCTAGTGATGCAAAAAGGTCCTCAATGTGTGGAATGGGGTATTTGTCAACACAGAAGGCTGGGTTGATGGTGACTTTAAAATCCCCACAAAGTCTCACTGTACCATCCTTTTTACTGACTGGCACCACTGGTGTGCCCCAGTCACTGTTCTCCATGGGTGAAATCACTCCAAGTTCCGTTAGCTGTTTTAGCTCAGCTTCCACTCAAGGTCAAAGCGCATAAGGTACATAACGTGGAGCTCTCAGCTACTCTGCCATACAATGGAGGTGCATTTACTTTCACTACGTACAAAGGTAACTTAGCACATTGTTTATTTAACTTTACTTGCACTTTAAAGACCCCTTCTGGTGCCAGAGGTTCTCCGGTGTACGTCTTTAATATGATATAAGTGGGTTGTAGGGGCAGCTTGCTCAGTGTGTTTCTGTACAGTTCCCAGGGAATCAAAGACACTGCAGCCCTTGTATCCAACTCTATCTCCACTTCCTTTCCATTTAGTTCAGGCAACACAGATATACATGAATATCTTCCTTTCTGAGGCAAAGAATACAGTCCCAACTACTTAACGATGAATTATTTTCTTTTTATCTTTTGCACTGTGTTTGCATTACCTTTTGGTTCCGGTTTCTCCATTTGGGTTTCCTTTCTCTGTCTTGGTTGCTTTTGTCTTTACTCCTGCACATGCGCTTGGTGTGGCCTTTCCTCCCACACTGGTGGCAATCACAATCCTTGTACCAGCAGGCCTCATCTGAGTGATTTGTTTTCCCGCAACGGCGGCATCTTTCACATTTCTGTGAAAACACAGCGTTCACTTTGAGCGAGCTACTTAACTGCTGTATGTCGCACGCAGCCATCTCAGCTGATAGCATAATCCACTGCTTTCTGAAACGTGAGATCTTTCTCTGTTAAAAGATGCTTCTGCACAGTTTTACATTTTAAGCCACACATGAATATGTCCCATAGTACCTCTTCCAACTAAGCACCAAACTCACAATGTTCAGATAGTCCTATTAATACAGCCACATACTGTGCCACAGTTTCTTCTTCCCCCTGGAAAGATTCCGATTGTTGAACCGAAATCTTTCCGCTATGATGAGTGGTTTTGGAGCAAAATGGGTTCGTAAAACATCCACAACATCGTTATAGTGCCGCTCCCCAGGCTTGTCAAGAGCAACCAAACTGCGGAGTAGTCCATATGTTTTAGGCCCCATCATGCTAAACAGCACAGGCAATCCGGGCCGAATATCATTAGCCAGGACATAATGTTGAAAACGTTCAATATACTATGTCCATTGTTCTCTGGTTTCATCAAAAGGATCATATGTCCAATTATTCCAGCCATGTTGTGTCCTCACCAACTCCTTGGAGAAAGAATGACTTTCACCTTCATCACCGGCTCAGTAGCTAGCCTCCATGTAGCGCGTGGTCGATCTTTTATATTATGTCACTACTACTATCTCTATTAAAACACTTTTACATTATCTAAGAGGGAGTAACACAACACACTTCTAATGTTGACCACTCTTCTTCAGGTCATCCTTTACTAACACAGAACTCAATACTTTAGACAACACAGGTGCCACCTACTGATCACTATATGCATGGTGGACATTAGTCCTATACATAACAGTGAGAGACAAGAGGAGAACTTTACATTTTTAAATATAATTATAAATTACATTTAAAAATAATCAAACATGAATCCAACATGAACTTGAATTGTTATTGAACAAAAAGTCCTGAAATGAACACTAAAACTCATACATCAGTTGGTCACCCAGTAATCATAGCAGTAGTAGAGTTAACAGCTGGAGTATAAACAGCAAGAAGGTCCAGGTTCTAATCCTGGTCCAGGTTCTAGTCCTAGTCCAGGTTCTAGTCCTGGTCCAGGTTCCAGTCCTTGGTCTGGAACCTTTCTGTGTGGAGTTTCATGTTCTCTCTGTGTCTGGTGGGTTTTCTCCAGGTTCTCCAGCTTCCTCCCACAATCAACAAACACATGCTGAGGTTAACTCTAAATCACTATAGGATACATATATACATACATATGCATGTCATATACTACCTACTATATACATATACTACTTATTACATATATTTCACAGGTGTCATGTTTAGGTTCCTATTCATTTTCCTGTTCTCCCTCCTCATTAATGCCACAGGGACTAAAGTTTTTTTTTTCTTCTAATTCTCTTAGTCTTTATTTTTGGGATCAGCAGCCTGTTGTTGATCAGCTTCTCTGGCTGCTGATTTTAACCTGTAACCAGCGTATAATTATAAATTTATTTTCTCAAGCTCAGCCAATCCTTTTATTTGTAACGTGTTCTCCTTGCTGTCCTGGTTTCAGCAGGGGGTCAGTCCAGGTCTCTTCCCCAGGCCACGGGGCTCTGTTCCCAGGCTGCAGGACTAACTCCAGCCCCAGGCCTCAGCCCCGGCCTCAGCGCTCCACCCAGCACCACAGCAGGTAGGACCAGTATTAACACAGTATTAATACAGTATTAACACCATATTAACACAATATTAACACAGTATTAACAGAGTTTTAACACAATGTTAACACAGCATTAACACAATATTAACACCATATTCACACAGTATTAATACAGTATTAACACAACTGCAGCTCTGACTGGTAGTATACGTGCTGCAAAAGACAAAAGACAGACTCATGCAGGGTTTTAAATGTGGGTAAACCTGCTAGAAACAGGAAACTTCCAGTGGACAAGTTGTGACTGTATAGTCTCACTATAAACTCTGTGTTTAAAGAACCTGGTTTCTGGTCAAACTGTATTTACTATTCTACTCCAGTAGAACCTAGCACTGGGCCAGTAGCTTTAAACTGGTGCAGCTTATGCATTATCCTGTCTGTGACTGACTGAGAGACGAAGAGTAGAGTAACTCTGGCTCCAACATCATCAACAGCTGCTGTCTCCTGGGAAAGGCCAGAGTGTGTATGTGTGTGTGTTTTTGAGATCTCAGATTGACATCTAAATGGATAAACCGACCCCGCATTAACTCAGATCACCACTACTACAGTTTTATACTGAGTGTGTGTGTGTGTATTTTTAGCTCTGCCCTAACACCTGTCAGTCATGTTGATGAACTGTCATCAACCTCAGCTCCATGAAGACCTTGGGCTTCCACGGCCTGATTCTTCATACTGAGAATGACACTAATACATTTTTTATTTTATTGTCTCTGGACTCCAGAACATTGGATTTGAAATGAAACCCTGTCTATGATTTAGCATTGGTGAACATCATAGGAGTTTATTCTCCTGTAATAAAATACAGGAAGACAATGAAATGGCGACCAGTCCTATACTCTGATCTCTGATGTGGATGTAAATGACCTTGAAATAAATCTGAAGGTTAGGAAGGTTATACCCTAATAATCATATAATTTCTAATATAATGCACTGGGCTACAGAGAAAACACAACAGAAGAACAATGTGAATATCTATGTAGTTTTAGTTATTGAATACAATGTTAGTCCACTCATAGCAATTTACAGAATTAAATATGTAATGATTTTATTATTTGGGTCAGTGACAAATAATGAGAGATGAGAAAGTCAAACACTTTTTAAAATACAGTTTTAAGAGGCATTCATTGGGTCTCTATAAATGTACTAATGTTATTTCATGTTCATGTTGGTGTCTTGTTATTTAAAAGTCCTTTTGTATATATTTTTTTCTTTTACAAAAATCATGATTTAGGGTGATTTTTTTTACATGAAATTTAAAAAAGAACAATACATTCTAAATATATAATCCAACTAGAATATAAAACTAGTTGATAGCACGTGTTTGTAGCATGTGTGTTTTTTAAAACTTTTTTCAGAGTTAAACTATCTGATATCAAGTTTTTAGGGTTACACCACATGGCAGTTTTGTCACTGACCTATATATTATAAGAAAGAAATGCAAAAGAATGGTCCTTAAATCATCTTGATTGACAAAGGAAGATTAATTTCAGAGTCATATGCGTATAAATTGAATGAACATTTGAATATGAGAGAGAACAGCAATGGGCCAAAGATGGAACCTTGAGGAACATCGAACCAATATGACCAGAGTAAGATGTGAGATTGTTTTAGAGCAGCAAATCAAGGTCTTACTAGGATGAAAATCTGCTGCACTGTGTTACAGCAGCTGTATAAATGATTATAAATCACTAGTGCACTGTAGTACTAGGAAGTATGTATTCCTAGAGAAAAGTAGATTTTTATGTTTGGCCAAATGAGGATGTGTTGGACATTGTGTTAATAGGTCAAGTAAAATCAAACTTAGAATAAATCTCTTATTTTTTTTTGTATAGTGTAACAACCTGGGCATGTTAGTTTATAACTAAATGGAGCTTTGAATTACAAATAAAGTGCTGGGAAGCAACATGGTGAGGAGCTGTCATACAGAGATTTACACTGTAAATAAAGTGCAGCTGCTGCTGAGTCTATGGGATTTTAACTTTTTTTTGTTTTGTTTTTTTGTGCCATAGATGCTTTTATTATACATCAGTCAGATAGGAAATTGTCAGGCCTGGACTTAATTGAGGACTCAGATGCAGAGATTTTTCCAGCAGGAAGGAACTTTATTTGGGAATCCTCCAATACTGAGGGAAATAAAGGCTATGAAAATTATTCTAGGTGCAAAACAAAAGGCACTATTCTATAATATAATTAACAAAAGAAAACCACTCTGTAGAGGGGAAAAGGCATGAAAAACAAAGAGGAAAAGAGGTAACAAAAATTCACTCCGCAAGGGAGGACAAAAGACAAAACCGCTATAAACTAGAACTGAAAACAATAACTATAAACTATGAAATCTACAACAAAAAAATCACTCACGTGGAGGCAAAAACGACAAACACAGGATACTTGGGGAAGCAAGGCGGGCAAGGACTGTGGACAAATGGCTGGGGTGAATGAATGAACGAAACACTCTGGCACAAGACAAGGGGAGACGCAGACAATAAATACACAGGGTAATAGGGAACAGGTGGAAACAATCAGGGCGGGCAAGACAATCAGACCAGTGACACATGAGGAAGGGCAAGTGACCTGAAATGAGAGGAGAGTTACTTTTCAAAATAAAACAGGAAATGACAAGACATGGAGACAAAACAAAAACCCAGCATCATGGTAATCAAAGTGAAGTTTTTATGTCAGTCAGTCAGTCATCTTCTATACCTGCTTATTCCTCATTAGGGTCACATGGTCTGCTGGAGCCTATCCCAGCACGTTACGGCGAGAGGCAGGGATACACCCCAGATGGTCGCCAGCCAGTCGTGGGGCACACACACCATTCACTCACACACTCACACCTATGGGCAATTTAGAGTTGCCAATTAACCTCAGCATGTTTTTGGACTGTGGGAGGAAGCCGGAGTACCCGGTGAAAACCCACACAGACACAGGGAGAACATGCAAACTCCACACAGAAAGGTCCCAGACCCCGGACCAAGGAGGTCTTGAACCTGCGACCTTCTTGCTGTGAGGCAACAGCACTAACCCCTGCTCCACCATGTCGCCCGAAGTTTTTATGTAAATAAGATAATTTATAGTGTTATCAGTAGCAATGATGTGCAATATATTATCATAATTCATAGGACATATTATCCTATCTTACTTCAGATGGTATTACATATTCAAACAGTGGGTTTTAATGGGATGGTCTGAAACTACTATAATTATGTTTCATGCTTTAGTAATTTAGTAATATGCAATTTCTCCACTGTAGGACAAGGTTTATCTTTTCTTATTTTAGTAGTGCAGCAGAATCCAAACACTTTCAGCGCCCTCTACTGGAGGGAATACAGCTGCAGCTCAGTGCAATCAGATGTGACTGGAACAGTTTCAGAGCTTCGTCAGCGATTCAGACCCAGTTTTTTAAAGTGAAACTGCTGGTCAGGCGAGTGTGAATGTGAGACGTGAAACAGATAAAGTAGAGCAGACAGCAGCAGGTCATTAAACTGGGACACAGCCTTGCTCCCAAACCACACTGACATTTCTCAAAGACATTGTTAACTTTGCCTGCTTTCATTACGTTATATTTAGTTTCCACAACTCTGCTTTTTAACACAGTGTCTAGCTTATTGTCCCTATTTCTTTCTTACTTCATCATAAGTAAATATTTTTTTCAAAATCTGTCATTTTAGCCCTGAGTGGAGCTCAGAAAGACAAAAAGACATCACTCGATTAGTATTAATTAAAGTTACAAAACTAACTAAGATGAAACAGAAACACAGAAACAGCTTAATATAGTTTGTTTGATGTCTGGAGAGGAAACTGAAACACAAGCTCACCCAGAGAATAGCGGTGTGTGTGTGTGTGTGTGTCAGTGTGCAGCTGCTGTAATTACACACTGTGAGTCCATATCAGTATCACTGATTAAAGATTGAATCTCTCTGTGATGGACTCACGCTGCAGTGGTGATCTGCATCAATACAGGGTCTATTTATCAATTTAGACATCAACACACACACAAACACACACACACACACACACACACACACACACACACACACACACACACACACACACACACACGAACACACACGCATACACCACTTAGTCTAAATGACCAGTGTCTGTGTTATAGTGTTTTATAATCACTTTATCACTAATTCAGAAAACACAAAACTCCCAGCTGAGGAATTTCTAAACTCTAACACATCAAACCCCCCATCCCCCCTCTAATGCTCTCTCTGTTACATGATGCTCAATTGAACATGAAAAAAAGATATTTGGCCTGATCTACGATTCTTCAGGCCAGGCGTGTGTGTGTGTGTGTGTGTGTGTGTGTGTGTGTGTGTGTGTGTGTGTGTGTGTGTGTGTGTGTGTGTGTGTGTGTGTGTGTTTGAGACCTGTCTGGCTGACCAGTCCATCAGCAGTCAGGTCAAATGACTTCACAGCCAGTACAGACAGTGGTGTTGCAGGGGGAAAATCAGCATGATCTGCATTAACCTCATTCTATGATGTTCATATTATGATGTTCATGTAACTCACTGCAACCACTGACTCTCTGTGTTATTGTGTGTTTTTATAGTATTATATTGTATAAAGTAATATAAAATATAGAAATAAGAAAAGATTCTGCACATCGTCAGTATTTGTCAGTACTAAATAATTATTATTATAATTTATGGTACTCATGGAAGAAGTACTCAGACAATCAATCAATTATCTTTATTTGTCACATCTGATGAAATGTGCTCCTGTGCTCCTGGGACAAATGTGTGCTGAATATCATGTTCCTACTATAAAAAAGAAAACTGGAATATATAAGGGGGGGCTATAGAGACATTTAGCCCCGCCCTCAGATCAAAGAGCCTGCCACCCTTGGTCTGTGCATAAATTTTAGATTAGATTAGATTAAAGATTAGATTAGAAAATTTATTGATCCCACATTGGGGAAATTTGTGCATTACCACAGCTCAGATACAGAGAAACAATGAGTAAGAAAATAACCATTTTTTAAGTATTAAAATATCTAGATGCAGAAAAAATAAATACACATTATATACAGGGAGTACAAAAGTACCAGTACAAGCATACACAGTATGCATCATGCATTATGATTGAGGTGGATGGATTTAAATAAATAAACACAGTATGATAAGAGTCTAACTGCTGTGGGTATGAAGGAGCTGCTCAGCATATCCAAGGTCTCATATAGAGGGTGGTGGGAGATGTCCATGGATGTCCATAGATGTCCATAGATATCCATAGATGTCCATGGATGTCCATAGATGTCCATAGATGTCCATAGATGTCCATGGATGTCTATAGATGTCTGTCCGCTCCTGACGCACATGCCAAATTTGGTAAGTTTTGGGGTATGGGACCATCACCAAAAGTTCATTTTGACTAAGAAGACTTCCTTCAGTATCAATAGGGCATTTGCTCACTGCTTTGTAGTCGCCGCTCTGGCCCTAATAAATGATAATAAATCTGTATTATGATATGATTGAAGGGAAAAAGGGCTGTTAGCTGGGTGTTTGGGATCTAAAATGATTCTCTTTGGCCTCTTCCTGCAGTACCTGATGCATATGTCCTTAAGACAGGGTAGTAGTGAAGAAACCACTCTTTGCAGGGCCTCTGCAGTAATGTTGCTTTCAATGGTGCATCAGGAGAAATTCCTCAGTATTTGAGAGTATACCTGGAACTCTTGCATCTGAGGTGAACCAGTATTTGTCTTGCATTCTTCACCACTGAGTCAGTGTGCAACCCCTAGATCAGGCTCTCTGTGATATGTCCACCTCTCCACCAAGGACCTGTTGATGTTAAGGGAGGCATAGTCTCAGTCTCATAGTACCAACATAGTACCAGCTTCTGATGTTCAGCAGTAGGTTAGTGACCTGACACCAGTGAGTCAGGTCCTCTACTTCCTTCAGGTCATCTTTGATGTGCTGTGTCTTCAGCTAACTTGATGTTGGAGTTAAAAGTGGTTTCTTGTTACAGTTGTGTGGGTACAGTGAGTACAGCAGGGCACCTAAAACACAACTCTGGGGTTCTCCAGTGTTAAGGACAATGGTAGAAGAGGTGTGTCCACCCAAGATGTCAAGGATACACATGCACAGTGAGGTGTTTAATCCCAGATCCTTGAGCTTCATGATGAGCTTTGAGGGAACTATGGTGTTGAACTCTGAACTGTAGTCAATGAACAGCAATCTCACAGAGCTCCCTTTCTTGTCCAGTTGAGACTGGGTGGTGTGGAGGATGTGTGCTAGGGCAATGGTTCTCAAACTTTTGAATGTCAAGGACCCTTAAATTTCAATGATAGACAGTCTGGGTGGATCCTGCCTCTCACTTGAAGTATGCTATGATTGGCTCCAGCAGACCATGTGACCCTAGTGAGGAATAAGCGGGTATAATAAATGACTGACTGACCCTTAAACTCACAAAAACTGGCTGGCTGATCTAGTTTTATTGGGCATAGGAATGATAATGGACTCCTTGAGCCATGGACAGGTTGAATATCATTGTGAATGCTTACACTATTTGGTTAGCACACAGTTCAAGGACCTGCTCACTGATACCATCTGGTCCTGCCACTTTCTTGATTTCCACACACTTGAAAGCCCTCCTCACATCATGCTTAGAAAGGGTGATAGGGTGATCCATTAACCTCTGGTGTTGCTTGTTGCTACCGATGGTCTCAAACCAAGCATAAAAGTTATTTCACTTACTTGCTAGAGACACATCCACTGGTGGGGGAGGCTGAATCATTCTTTTTTTCCTCCTTTACTTCTCTCCTTATGTAGGCGGCTTCTTAATTCATCTCTATATTTTCTCTATCCTTAAAGTGTAGGCTGCCTTATGTGTAGTTTCTGATTGTGGACTGATTTATCTGTAATTTTGGGTACACTTCCTTCTGTTTTAAAAAAATATACGCACTACAGTCTCTGTAAGTCCAATGACGTCACCTGTGACATTGACGGCGGTGTCCTGGAACGTGTTCCAGACTGAATCATGGAGCACAACCTCTGATTGGGCAATGACTGACCATTTCCTGAGCTCACGCATCACTGGGGGCATATGTCACAGATGGCCACATGGTAATTTTTTCCCCAAATGCAAAGAATGATGCCACTGTCTAACCATTTATGAACGGTTTATTCCTTTTGTGGCACAGTTAATATGTCATTGGAAGTCAGATATGACCTCCTTAAAGTATGACCAGTCTGTGAACAGTTCATGTCTTTACAAAGAGCTGACAGGGCAACACTATACTCACCTGGGAGTGACCAGTGGGATGTAGACCACCGTGATGATGATTGATGTAAATTTCCTTGATAGAAAGTGAGATTTGCATATGATTGTCAATAATTCCAGATGATGTGAGCAGGAATGAGAGAGAAAGCGGAGAGAAATGTAATAATCTTACTGTCCCATCAGCCCCTTATTCACCATAAACACATTCTCCTTCTATTTCTTTCCTTTGTCCTATCAGATCGATATATACAGAAACGGAGTCCTCTGGGTGGATGGCCCCGTCTGGTATTACAGGATTAAGCCAAGTTTTAGTGCAACAAAGGACATTACAGTTCTTGATATCTTGTTGGGAAATGACATGGACACAGAGGTCGTTCAGTTTATAATCCGATGCCTGTACATTGGGCAGCAGGAGGTCATGCAGAGAATATCCGTGTGGCCTTGAATGCAGCACCTGTTTAATCCCTCCAGGTTTTCCCTGCTGCTTCACCCAATGTTGAAATCAATGCAGAGATGCTTGTCTATGTTGTCAGGATCATGTTTATTTCTATATTTTCCCCGATGTTTGAACTGGAGTTTCCAAAGTGATCAGTTGATCATTTCTTTATCATGAACAGTGTCTCATACTCACATTCTTTTCCTATAAAAGTACAGACAGTGTAGAAATTACATTATATATATATTAACATTTATTTACCTTTATTTGTATAGATTTAGGGTGACACGGTGGCGCAGGGGTTAGCGCTGTTGCCTCACAGCAAGAAGGTCGAAGGTTCAAGACCTCCTTGGTCCTGGGTCTGGGACCTTTCTGTGTGGAGTTTGCATGTTCTCCCTGTGTCTATTTGGGTTTTCACCGGGTACTCCAGCTTCCTCCCACACTCAAAAAACATGCTGAGGTTAATTGGAGACTCTAAATTGCCCGTAGGTGTGAATGTGTGAGTGAATGGTGTGTGTGCCCCATGATTGGCTGGCGACCATCTGCCTCTCGCCGTAACGTGCTGGGATAGGCCCCAGTGGACCCCTGCGACCCTAATGAGGAATAAGCAGGTATAGAAAATGACTGTATAGATTTATATTTTATATAATCAAGCCAACAGGAGAAGACAAACAAATCTTGAGTAGATAATGAAAATAATTCTCTATGAAAGTGTTATCTGAGGACTGAGGAGCAGTGAACCATTTTCATACTGGATATGAAATGATGAAGACATGAGAATTGAGTGTTGATCTCACTGACTAGTATTTGTGTTTCTCCTCAGTATCAGGCAGTGACCAGTAGGAGGCAGCATACACACTCACACACACACTCAGTGACTAATGAAGGAAGTGAATTCCCGTGATCCACATGTCCAGTGTAAATGAATAGATTGTCACATGAGAGTAATCACATCTATTAAAGATTCTCTTCTCTCCTCCCATCCTCCCCTCCTTCTCTCCTCTCCTTTCTCCTCTCTCCTTCTAATCCTCCTCCTCCTCCTCACCTCCATCAACGTCTCATAGCTGAAGTAGGCAGGGTTTTTTGATGCTGTTGTTGATAGTGGAGTTTGATGATGTAATTTAATAGTGTTGTTTTATGGTGTAGTTTTATGGTGTTGTTTGTGTGGGTGTAGGTTTAATAGTATGATGGTGTTGTTTGAAAGTGTCGGTTTGATAGGATGATGGTGTAGTTTGATTGTGTAGATTCATGATGTTTGATGGTGTTCGTGTGAGAGTGTATGTTTAATAATTTGATGGTGTCGACATTGTTGTTTGATGGTGTAGTTTGATTGTGTTCTTTTTGTGTTTGCCAACACTATAAACTCTTGGGGAAGAGATACTGCACCATAAGAACTGGACTAACAGTCTGAGGAACAGCTTCTTATCCAGATCATAACATTTGTTTAAGCATTCACTTTCAGTAAGTAAACAATGGGTGAAAAGGTAAAAAGTTAAATAGTGTGTGTGTGTGTGTGTGTGTGTGTGTGTGTGTGTGTGTGTGTGTGTGTGTGTGTGTGTGTGTGTGCGTGTGCATGTGTGTGCGTGTGTGAGGGAGACTGAGCAGGTGCTGATGTGTTATCTTGCGTTGATGTATTCAGCAGAGTATGAATAGCTCTGCTGACAGATTTATAACCTGAACTTGTGATGCTGTCGACACGTCTGTGTCGGCTTCATGAGGCATCAACAGTAGAGATAACAGCAGGAGACTGGTAAAGGACTAATGGGACAGGAAAGACAGAGGACTATACAACTGGTAGAGGACTGGTAGGAATAGCATGACAAGTAGAGGACTGGTGGAAGACTAGTGGAGAACTGGACCATCAGGATGGACAGATGACTGATTAGCCTGTTAGGACTACCAGAACTGGTAGAGGACTACAGGTCTAGTAGAAAACTAGACTAGTAGAAAAATATCAGCATCTGCCAGAACTAGTAGACTGGTAAGACTAATTCAGTGCCTTGTTTAGTTTGATTGAATCACACTAATGCTGGGGTCATCTACTCAAACACACCTGATACCAATTGATATCTTGTTATCAGGCCCTTGACAAGCTTCAGCTGCTTGATAATTAGTAAGTTCTTAAATAAATTCAGGTTTGTGTGTGGAGATACCTAATACCTGCATGGCAGTAGCTCACCAGGAGCTACCAGGGTTGGTGACCCCTGTACTAGAATTACTACAACTAGAAGGATTTTTGTGAGACTTAGTGGTAGCGTGTATGATGATTCCATTTAATTTTGGGTGAGATCACAGTTACAAAGTTTCAGGATTCTTTTATCATTTTAGTGGCTATTAGTGGCTTCTGCTGGTCAATTGATTGTTAATAATAAACTACACATATTGGTTGTGCTGAATGTTTGCATGTTAGATAAAAGAATGTCTATTAGCCTTGGAAGAACTCTCTTTTTTCCTTTTTTAATTGAGTTGGTCGGACCCCCTTTTTACATATGTTTTGTTGTTACTCCTCTACACACTTTCATACCCCTCTAATCTCCTCTATACTCCTCTATACTCCTCTGAACTCCTCTATACTCCTCTGCACTCCTCTTTACTCCTCTATACTCCTCTACACTCCTCTATACTCCTCTACAATTGTCTATAGCCCTCTACGCTATTCTATACACCTCTATACTCCTCTACACTCTTCTATTCTGCTCTAAACGGCTTTATACTCCTGTACACTCTTCTATACTCCTCTAAACTCCTCTATACTCCTCTGCACTCCTCTATACTCCTCTATACTCCTCTATACTCCTCTGTACTCCTCTATACTCCTCTATACTCCTCTATACTCCTCTGTACTCCTCTATACTCCTCTGTACTCCTCTATACTCCTCTGCACTCCTCTATACTCCTCTATACTCCTCTATACTCCTCTGTACTCCTCTATACTCCTCTATACTCCTCTTCTATTCTGCTCTAAACTCCTTTATACTCCTGTACACTCTTCTATACTCCTCTATTCTCCTTTCCAATCCTCTATACTCCTCTATATTCCTCCTCACTCCTCTACACTCCTCTATACTCCTCTATACTCCTCTGTACTCCTCTATACTCCTCTGTACTCCTCTATACTCCTCTGCACTCCTCTATACTCCTCTATACTCCTCTATACTCCTCTATACTCCTCTGTACTCCTCTATACTCCTCTATACTCCTCTTCTATTCTGCTCTAAACTCCTTTATACTCCTGTACACTCTTCTATACTCCTCTATTCTCCTTTCCAATCCTCTATACTCCTCTATATTCCTCCTCACTCCTCTACACTCCTCTATACTCCTCTATACTCCTCTATACTCCTCTATACTCCTCTGCACTCCTCTATACTCCTCTGTACTCCTCTATACTCCTCTATACTCCTCTGTACTCCTCTATACTCCTCTGCACTCCTCTATACTCCTCTATACTCCTCTATACTCCTCTGTACTCCTCTATACTCCTCTGCACTCCTCTATACTCCTCTATACTCCTCTATACTCCTCTATACTCCTCTATACTCCTCTATACTCCTCTGCACTCCTCTATACTCCTCTATACTCCTCTATACTCCTCTATACTCCTCTTCTATTCTGCTCTAAACTCCATTATACTCCTGTACACTCTTCTATACTCCTCTATTCTCCTTTCCAATCCTCTATACTCCTCTATATTCCTCCTCACTCCTCTACACTCCTCTATACTCCTCTATACTCCTCTACACTCCTCTACACTCCTCTATACTCCTCTATACTCCTCTACACTCCTCTATACTCCTCTGTACTCCTCTATACTCCTCTACACTCCTCTGCACTCCTCTATACTCCTCTGTACTCCTCTATACTCCTCTATACTCCTCTATACTCCTCTATACTCCTCTGCACTCCTCTATACTCCTCTGTACTCCTCTATACTCCTCTGTACTCCTCTATACTCCTCTGCACTCCTCTATACTCCTCTATACTCCTCTATACTCCTCTATACTCCTCTATACCCCTCTGTACTCCTCCTGTCTTGAACTATCTGGAATGGAGTGATGCAGACATTTAGACAGAGACAGTGACAGAGACAGAGAGTATTAGTATAGAGACAGAAAGGTTGTCATCACAACTCATCATGAATTTCATCATATCAACTCTACTCACTCCTCTCTCTCTATGTATTGGTCGCTCTCCTCTCTCTCTCTCTCTCTCTCTCTCTCTCACACACACACACACACATAAACACACACAGACAGTGATTCTCCACTGTTTCGTCCATGTTTTCACTTCATTGGTTTTATTTATCGTTGGAGCAGCTGATGATAGAGGAGGAGGAGGGGGAGGTGTGCAGCTGTCTGTGAGGCCATGATGTGGAGTAGTTTCCTGAGTCAAGGTAGGAAATCCTTCTTCTGCCTGTTTCTGTCTGAGCTCCACGTTTAGCTGCTTTGATATTCAGTGTTGCTGCCTCGGCTTTTACTAAATACACATCTGTATACAGATGTTTGGTCATTTTCTGGAGGGAGACGATATGACCTGGAGTTGAATCTTGAACTGAGGTTATAGTGTTAAAATAAATAAATAAAATCTAGAACATTTCTGAATGGTGTTTACTCTTGGCTGAAGTACAAAAGTTATTCTACTGATGATTATGGTAATAATGGAAGCTGATTAACAGTTATTAATAATAACACATTGGTGGAAATTTTGGCAAAAAGATATATATAAATCATACATGTTTATGTCAACTTCCTTCCTGTAATGTCCCAGGCAGATGGGCATGATGAAAAATAAAAATACAGCAGTGCAGCATTCATTTTCCTATGAATAAATTTGTCTCCAATGAACTCTGTGATAACTGTAGAGTATAAGAGCATCAAGGAGTTTTTAGGATTCATCCACCAGACCATGAATGTGTGTACAAACTTTAATGAAAATGTATGAGCATAATTTAGATTTTTGTTTTTACATTTCTGACATTTTCACACTTTATTTGGGCAAACAGGTGGATAAAAATGCTGGATGGGTCGTCTGTTTTTAATTCTCACTACATCATGCTTTGCAGTTTCTCTCATTCCTAAGTGTGCTGGTCTTCTTTAATGCACTAAACCTGGATCTGAGGAGACATTTTAAAGAAATATCAGCAGCTGAATGAACATTAGAGACTGTGGATCATCAGAGAACTTCTAAAAGGTCTGTTGGGAGGAAATAAAACCTGAGACCAGCCGCTGAATCTGTCTGACATTCCTGTCATTACTTAAAGCATGACTTCTGCTGTGATTACCCACACACTGCTGCTCATCAGCACCACAATGGATGGCCTTGTCCAGTGTGTGTGTGTATGTGTGTGTGTGTGTTAAACACTCAGGTTAAACTTGAGCTTCTCCATTCACTGTTTTTTATCAGGCCTTTTCTTTTGCACCAAATAAACTCACCTGTGTCCATTTTGACGATACAGTTTGATTGATAAAAGTAGTAGTAGTAGTAGAAAAAAGCTGAGCCCAGTTATTCATTCCATTTGGAATCGGTTATGCTGTTGCAATGGAATGAAATTTAGGGGAATTTTCCTTCTAGTGTTCTGTCAGGACAGAAGGAGATTTGGCATGAATGAAGAAAAATGTGCTAAATAGAGAGAATCCTGTATAGTTTAGGTTTAGAGAGTTGGTACATGAGTTACAGATTATTTTCATTGTGTGTAAACTGTGGAGAAAAAACTGTGAACTCAGACAGGTTTAGTGTGCACATTCAGGGAATTCCTCCTCTTTTCCACTCAGCAGTTTCCTCTGCTCAGCCTCCTCTTCCTCCCAGTCTCAGCTTCTTAAAAACATGCGTTTTTCACATGAAAGTAGGGATTTCCACAACATTCAAATTTGCACTAACGTTCACATTTTATTGTGATCATTGAGGACCTTCCTCTGAGTATAGATAACAGACTCTGACAGGCAGGACAAGCACATGTCACTGATCAGACACCAGGCCAGAAGCAGCAGATTCTGGGAGTAGTTTTACAGGTGTACTGAAACCAAACTAACTGAAAAAGTAGTGGAACACAGGGAAAAACAAAACAAAAAAAAACAATCACAAAGCATATCACTGTAATGTGCTGCAAAAAAAAATTCATTTTTTTAAAATCAGTCAGAACCTAATTTTGTCCAACACCACTTGTTGTACAGTAACACAGCAATATCTCACAATTTACATGTCAATTTCCCAAAAAAATAGCTTAGTTATTAGTATGTTGTTGGTTCTGTTCAACAGTTTTATATCAGCTGATATCTGGTAAACTGTTCCACTTTTTGGTAAATCACTTGGGACAATAACACAATACCAAATATACCTTTTCCATGTTTATTTATGATTAATAATGACTGTTTCTGATCATTTTATGTTGGAATTATGTGATAAAATCTAATTATTTAGGTCCTATAAATCCTGAAATATCCACTGTGCCACTTTTTTTCATGAGTGTTTTCAGGTAAAATGGCTTTAGTTATATTTATCATAGCAGGCTACTGACCATGAACATTACTGGTTCAGTCTACATTTGAAGTATTGTCTCATTGCCATAGAAACCATAAACTAATCACATCACCTGTTACTAGTCAACCACAGTTATATCAAGAGTTTAAATCCTTTGTATTATTGGCTCTAATTTACATAGAAACCAGAAATGACCAATTTTTTTTCCTGATATGACTATACTGTATATCTTAGAATCTTAATCCAGGAAATGTCAGCTCCAGGTAATTAAACTGGTCTCTTTCTGTTTGTTTCTGCTGTTTTCTTCTACTTTAGCTCCTCTGTCTACGTTCATATTACTGACTGCTCTCCTCTCTCTCTCTCTCTCTCTCTCTCTCTCTCTCTCTCTCTCTCTCTCTCTGTGTGTGTGTGTGTGTGTGTTATTTTGGATGAAGAAGGATCTGTATGTGTGACCTACTTACACACACACTGTGTCTTGTTATGCTAATGTATGTGTTTCTGTGCATAATAATAATGCAGCATGACGTCTATGCTGCTGTCAGCAGTAACAGTGTTAGCAGCAGCAGTAAAGCAGCAGTAACAGCAGCAACAGTATCAGCAGCAGCAACAGTAGCAGGAGCAGTAACAACAGCAGTAACAGCAGCAGTAACAGCATCTCTCTGTTGCTCCATTATATATATATATATATATATATATATATATATATATATATATATATATATATATATATATATGAGTTCCATCATATACTATACTATATATATATATATATATATATATATATATATATATATATATATATATATATATATATATGGAACTAATTTTACATCAGGGACATTTCAAAACGTCCAAGTAAAATAAATACGTAGCTGAGTCTTATTTACACTATTACACCACATGCTATCATTAAGTCATTTTTTAAATGTCCTACTACAAATCTTCTTAACTCTTTAGAGGTTGTAAAGTGCAGGATTCTGCAGGAAATAAATTTTTTTCTCTAAAACTTTATTTGGTGAACCTAGATAAAGGAGTCTAAAAACACAGCAGTGGATCCCTGGTGTTAGTCTAAAGTTTATGAATTTATCTCCATGTTGTAAACTCCAGGGCTGAGGCTTCTGAAACTAGTTTCTACTTGTTTGTTTCAGGACAAATAAGTAAATGTCTCACTTCTGACTGCTGAGATGTGGTCTGACTAGACCCCTCAGCTCCTCTGGTCGTTCACTGGTTGATTCTGGAGTCTCAGACTGACACTGAGGAGGTTTGAGCTGCTGTTGTTTCCTGTGTTTGAGGCGTATTGATTCCTCTCAGGTTAGTTAGTTCTGTCACCTGTGAACATCTCTAACGTCTAAAGTCTCACTGAGTTATTCATTTTTAATGTGGATTATATTAACTGTGGCTAGGCTGGTTTGGTGTCACACACACACACGCACACACACACACACACACACACACTATGTAACAGGAGTCTGTGTGAACCAAAAACAAGTGCTGTCTGATCTCATCACACACACACACACACACGCACAAACACACATGTATGTATGTATATAAAAAGTAGTGACTGCAAAAGGGTCATTTCATTTTTAATCCTCCAATATAATCTGTAGGTAGTGTGTGTGTATGTGTGTGTGTGTGTGTGTGTGTGTGTGAGTGTGGTCGACTTCTCCCTCTTCTTTCTCTTTATATTTGTCTCTCTCTTTCTCTCTCTTTCTTGTCCCGGGAGATAGAGTTTCTACTCTCTGGAGGAAATGGCAGCAGGGGATTAAGAAGTAACACACACACACACACACACACACACACACACACTCAAACACACCTGGTGCTTAGGGTGTTCAGGGGTTCAGATAGCGATGACACATGCCACTCTTGTCCCGGTCACCTGATACACTCTCTCTCTCACACACACACACAGTGAGTGGTAGGTGTGTTTCTGTCACTCTTTGGTTTGTAAAGACGAGGGCAGCAGTACAGTAGTCAATGGAATAGATCACAGCACAGTGCAGCTGAAACAGCAGAAAGTGAAGAAAAAAGAAAAATCTGGATCAAGATAAAGGGAAAAAAGACGGATCAGGTAATTAAAATCAATCGATAAATAGTTTGTCTGGGTGAAGGAATGTCCTGTTTCTCTCCATCAGTTGTAATAAGTTCAGTCTGATCTGAAGTTAGATTCTGAACAGGTTGTTGTAAAGGGTCATGGAGATTTCTGGTGGGAATGTTTATTTGTATAGAAATATGGGTTAATGTAATTATCTTTTTATTAAAAGGATGGTAATTCTCAAAAACACATAGCAGAAAACATTACATTTCTGTTATTTAATGTCATCCTCAACTCTTCCTGTTTTAATGTGTTGTTTCCATCCTGATCATCATCTACTGATCATCATCTACTGCAGCCTGGTCCTCTGGTCTCTGACTCATGTTTAATACTATGACAGTTAGTAGTAGTAGTACTACTACTAGTTGTAATAGCATTATTATTGCTATTAATAGTAGCAGTAGCAGTAGTAGTAATAGTAATAACAGTATTATTATTATTATTATTATTATTATTATTATTATTATTATTATTATTATTATTATTATTATTACTAGTATTACTACTAGTAGTAGTAGTATGTTTGATCTTTGGGCCAATCTTGGATTTGTCATTTTGGGATAAACAAGTCAAATTGAATTGAACATTGAACAAACCATTTGTTGAGTAACACCTGGTGTAGTAAAGATCAATTTCATAGTGATGGATTAGAATTGAAGCTGTGAATCATTGATAAAATCACACAAGAAGACACTTAAACCACAGAGCAGGTTAATGGTGTAACCACTGGTCTAATTCATTAACAATCTAGTACTCTACTATTACTACTACTGCTAGGCTAGGGTTGTGGATTTAGCAATAATTTAAAAGATAAATATAGAATCACAAGGTCCAGGAAGAGCTCTGAATGAGCTCTGTATCTATCATTACAACAGTACTTGTGCAGGGAGCGGGACGGTGTTCTCTGACACATTAATGGTAAGATTTAGTGTGCAGTCCCCTCCACAAGTATTGGAACAGCAAAGTCTTCTTTGTTTTTTATAAAATGAAGACTTTTCAGATCAAAAGATGAATATGAGACAAAAGTTCAGAATTCCAGCTTTTATTTCATGTAGATGTGTTAAACAACTCAGGACAGAGCATCTTTTCTTGGAATCCACCCACTTTTCAACTGAGCAAAAGTATTGGAACAGACATTATTAAATTAACTTAAAGTGAATAACATTTAATATTTGGTGGCATAACTCTTACTTGCAATAGCTGCATTAAGCCTGTGACCCATTGACTTCACCAGGCTGTTGCCTTCTTCATTTGAAATGCTGTTCCAGGCCTTTACTGCAGCCTCTTTCAGTTGTTGTTTGTTTCTGGGGGTTTCTCCCTCCAGTCTCCTCTTCAGGAGGTAAAGGCTCTATTGGGTTAAGGTCCAGTGATTGACTTGGCCAGTCCAAGACCTTCCACTTTTCCCCCTGATGAAGTCCTTTGTTGTGTTGGCAGTGTGTGTTGTCATTGTCTTGTTGCATGATGAAGCTTCTCCCAATTAGTTTGGATGCATTTTTCTGTAACTTTGCAGACAAACTGGTTTTGTAGACTTCAGAATTCATCCTGCTGCTATCATCATGAGTTACATCATCAATAAAGACTAGTGAGCCTGTTCCAGAAGCAGCCAGGCAAGCCCAAGCCATGACATTACCTCCACCATGCTTCACAGATCAGCTTGTATGTTTTGGATCATAAGCAGATCCTTTCTTTCTCCATACTCTGGCCTTTCCATCACTTTGGTAGAGGTTAATCTTGGTCTCATCAGTCCATAAAACTTTGTCCCCAAACTTTTGTGGCTGATCTCTGATCTTCTTTGCAAAATCCAATCTAGCCTTCCGATTCTTTCAGCTGATGAGTGATTTGCATCTTGGTGTATGGCTTCTACATTTCTTCTCTGGAAGTCTTCTTTGAACAGTGGATTGTGACCTTTCACCCCTGCCCTGTGGAGTTTGGCAGTGATGTCACTGACTGTTGTCTCTGGCTGTTTCTTCACAGTTTTCACAATGTTTCTGTCATCAACTGCTGTTGTTACCTTGGCCAACCTGTTCCATGTTTGTTGCTCAGTACACCAGTAGTTTCTCTCTTTTTCAGTACATTCCAAATTGTTGTACTAGCTATGCCCAATGTTTGTGCAATAGCTCTGATCGAGCGCAACCCAAAGCCAAAAACAAGAACTATTTAAAGTTTCAGCAATAAATCTAAAAGGCAACACCTGAGCACTAGAAACACCCCCAGTCACATGTTCCAATGCTTTTGCTCACTTGAGCAAAAAGCATTGGATGGGTTCAAAGAAAAGGTGATCTGTCCTGAGTTGTTTAACACATCTAGATGTAAATACCATGAAATACAGCTGGAATTCTGAACTTTTGTCTCATATTCAACTTTTGATCTGAAACCCAAATGTTTTGAGTGTATAAAAAGCACAAAGGAATTGACCTTGCTGTTCCAATACTTTTGGAGGGGACTGTATTTCAGCATGTCTTCTCTACTCTAATGTCCACCACATTGTAGCCATGTCCTCCAGCCATATTACAGTATGAAACTGTATATATATATATATATATATATATATATATATATATATATATATATATATATATATATATATATATATATATATAGTTAATGCACAGCTAATACACAACTAATAAACTAATACAGTAGTTTTTTCAATACACTGTCCAAATGGATGCCCTCGTTTAACTGATACTACTTAGACATGGAACAAAAATGTTTTGAATGAAAATTTTCCAAAATTCTGAATAAAAGACAATGTTCAGTTGTGACACATTGACGCTCACATGTCAAATGCCTATCAGCAATAGGGATATCATGGTCATGTGACCTCATTAATTGTATATTTAAATTATATTATGAATTGTCATAAATGACAATAATCGTGGCCATATGGCAACACTATGCAATAGAAGGTTAAGTACTTAGACCAGATCTCACACTGTTGATCAGTTCTTTTTTGTTTAAATACCTTTTTGTGTGATTTTAACAACTCTGACAAACACACCAAGCTTCAATGGAAATCCATCACAATAAAAGCTGCTCTTTAGTACAACATGTTTTCTGCTATGTCTTTTTCCAGCTTCCAGTCCATTGATCATTTTAAGAATTTCCATCTTTGAATGAAAACATAATTACATAATACCATGTTTCCACTCAGATAAACATTTTCCCAGAAGAAATCTCCATGACCCTCCATTACCCAACCTGAAAAGAAAAGAGAAGTGAAGCATGCAGCTTATTTGGTTGAACTGTGTGGCAGCGATGATGTGACATCACTAAAACCGTCCAATGAATGAGTTCCTCTCCAGTCTCCATCACTTGATGTTGTTCCTTATGGTTCACAAGTCACTGAACTGAAAAGTAACTAGAAGTAAAAAAAAAAAAGATTAAAAATCTTTTTTTTTTTCCCCACACATGCTTCAGGTGCATTAACGCAGTCAGGGAGCAGCAGAGGGCTGATAACATCACTGCTGATAACATCACTGCTGTGTTACTACAGATATTTTTACAGTCTTCAGCTCCATCTGACACCACTTTACAGAATTAATCAGATAAGAAGTTGAAAGATGAGTTTGTATTGGCCAGCTGGTTGCTATGACACCTGCTACTGTTGGTGTGTGTGTGTCACTTCAGAGAACATGCAGCAAATGGGTTATTTAAAGCCTCACATAGTTTATTTCTTGCAGTGTAGAGATTTAATTAAAACAAATTCTTTTCTCCATTTACCTTCGTTGCTGTTGTATCTGCCATCTCTTCCTTTCATGCTGCTCCTGTCTCTCACTACGAGTTTAACAAGGTTACTACGATGTTTTCCACATGCTGGAAGCACCACAGATGTTCCCTGTTTCATGTTAAGGGGACGTTAGGGATTAAATATCAGCTGAGCTCCTAAATTACTGCATCTACTGGCCACATAATAGTACGTGTGTGTGTGTGTGTGTGTGTGTGTGTGTGTGTGTGTGTGTGTGTGTGTGTGTGTGTGTGTGTGTGTGTGTGTGTGAGAGAGAGAGAGAGAGAGAGAGAGAGAGGTGTAAATACCAGAGATGACTGAGAGCAGCCAGGAACATAAATCTGGATCCTGAACAATACGACTTAGAAATTTAAAAATCAATTCAGAAACTTTCATTTCCAGTGTTTTTGAGCTGTGAACTCATATCACTAGTGGAATGTTCTACTCGCTACACTGTAATTGTGTCCTTGTCATAGCTTTTATTTGTATATAGAATCATGAATTGGAAACTTGGAATTGTATTAGTATAGAGCTTCTTTGTAATTTATAAAATTTTAGTGTATATTATAGAAAGGCCATACCAGACTAACCTCAGTTAAAACAAATATACAACACAATAATATCATGTTTCTGTAACTTGGTGCATTGTTTTTATACTGTCCCTGACAAATAAATAAATAAACAGTCATTTGGATGCAAAATCACTTCACTGCAATTGAATTGCAGCAGTTTGTGCTTTCATAAAATAAATCCTATGAAATAAATCCACTTGGATATGTGTCAAGTTCAGGTTTGTTGTCAGGTTGACCAGAAGCAGTGAGCTGCAGTGTCCAAAATAGAGGAAGCTGTAGTTTATTAGCTGTTTATCATTTGCTGATCTACTGTATTCCTTATATGAGGTTTCTATCCACATTCTGTTTGTCCAGTCTCTCCTGTTCCTTCTCTTAGTTCCATCCAGCATCACTTTTATTTTGCTGAAGTCAGAGATACAGACTTGTTTATCATTTCTTTTCATTTTCTACTCCAGCTGTTACATTCAGTGAAGATTGAACAGATGCACTGGTTAAAATCTGAGTTTTTTTATTCTAGGAGCATGAATGATGATAGCAGGAACTGTACTTTAAATAAATCAATCACAGTCAGCTTGAAATAAAACCGGACGGCTCCGTTACTGAGATGTTTGATAGTTTTCATGCTGGTTTACAGCCTGAGTGAATGTAGTAGGTGACCTAAGTCTGTCAGTATTTTTAGCAGCTTCTTAGAAAAGCAACTTACTGTAAGGGAGAAGGCTACTGTGTGTGTGTGTGTGTGTGTGTGTGTGTGTGTGTGTGTGTGTGTGTGTGTGTGTGTGTGTGTGTGTGTTGTAACCAGATCTCAGAGGATCAGAGGACAGAAGGACAGAATTAAGACAACTCTGTCACCACACTATTCCTCTCTCACACATGCGCGCACACACACACACACACACACACACACACACACACACACACACACACACACACACACACACACACACACACACACAGGAATGATCTCTCCAATTCATACTAATCATAGAGGAAACAGGAGCCGTGTGTGACTTCAACACCACAGACTAAATATAACTGAGTCTGTCATACTATCACATTAATGAGTAAATTATCTAGAGTGCAGCCTACAGAGTAAAATCACTGGATATTTGAATGAGGTGTTGATGGAACAGGAAGGTCTGGCAGTGATGGGACAGCTCTGGAGATATAGTTAAGTCAAGGATTAAGGGTAATTGAGAAGCTCATAGAATCCTCCAGGTATTCTAGGGGTTATCGAAGTGGTTTATGTCCTTAACAGATCTAGGGGTGTATAAAGGGAATCCAAATGGTCTTTGACCATTGTAAAGTTCCATTGTTCCACAATTCAAAATCAAAGAGCTAGTCCCACCCAGAATATGTAAAATGTTTTTTGAGACAGTTTCCAGAGAAGCTCCAGTCATCCTCTAGATGTTCTAGATGTTCTTGGGTGGTCCTCTATGAGACCTGATTGGTTCTTGAGTTGTAGAAGCAGAAGGGTTTAGTTTTAATGGTGGTTCACATTATTCCTGAGGTGGTTTCAGTGATTTCTAAACTACAGCCCGACTGATATTGGAATTCTGCGACCGATATTAGGGAGTAAAACATTCAATAATGGATGGATATATCAGATGATAATTGTAACGATTCCTTGAATGTGATTATCAAACACTTGTGACAAATAGGTATACAGAAGGAGAAATCAGTGCAATAAAACTCTAAATTTCACTGGGAATTATATAAAAGCTATTACTGTACTGTACTATAACTATTCTGAGAATTATCAAAGAATAATATCAGTTAGAGTCATTAATTTCTGCTTCGACAGACAACACATCTAGGAGCCAGAACATAGAGTAACATAGAGTGACATAGAGAGCAATGGAGAAACATAGAGGGACATAGAGGAACATAGAGGGACATAGAGGGACATAGAGGAACATAGAGGGACCTAGAGGGACATAGAGGAACATAGAGGGACCTAGAGGGACATAGAGGAACATAGAGGGACATAGAGGGACATAGAGGGGCATAGAGGAACATAAAGGGGCATAGAGGGACATAGAGGAACATAGAGGGACATAGAGGGACATGGAGGATGAAGGAGGCCATGCAGCCTTTTATCTTTCTTAGAAATGTATTTTTTCAGCAGAGAAACATGTCTCTGGCCTGTGGTCGGATCCCCTCTCAGCCACAGAGAAGATTTTTTTTTCTTTTGCATTTCTCCTCATCTCTACATGTTAGAAAGCAGCATGACTGGTCTTGACAGTCAAACTCCTTCAGCAGAACTCGTGGTTGAGTCGAGCTTCTGTCAGTCCCTTTGGGAAAATGTTGAGAACGCCTTTTCCTCCTCTGAGAAATATAGCTACAGCTTTAACTCTTGTTTGTAAGGAGTCTACTTCTAGAATAACTGTATTTATACATGTGTTTAGTCTCCTTAACACTCATTACCTGGAGTCTTCATGACTGGTTTGCTAAAGACATATTGGTCATATTGGCTGAATCAGTCAGGCTCCACTTTGAAGTGATTTATTTCAGATGAATAAACAGCCTGCCTCACTCATCTTTATGATTTTAGAATTGAGATGATGGATCCAACACAGATAGTGTCTAGCTGAAACAGATGATCCAACAGGCATGGTCAGATTGTCCAGAGGCGTGAATGCAAGCAGGATTTGATCTTATCTCCGTTTCTGGCACTTTTCATATGTTTAAACAAGTGTAATTCTATAAATGCCTTTCAGGGAAAACTGTCTGAATGTGTTCAGAAGAAGCATCGCACCATGCTACTCATCCTGCCTTCAAATATGGTTGTTCTATAAACACTGGCCTCAGGAATGGTTGGACAAACTACTTCAAATCTAACCCAATGTCAAGGCTTTCATTGTCCCACAAATTCAGTTTTCTTTAAGAGCTGAAGAAAAATGGGAAAGAATCAGAGGTAGAACCTAAACCAGGTTTGGAGACAAGAGTCATGGAGCTTTTAAAACCGAATGGAGCAGTGGTTGTACTGGATGTTGGATGTTGTTCTGAGGTTGTCTTATCAGGAGGCTTCCGGCTTCTCTATTCCTACAATTTAATCCTTATAATGAGGGAGACAACTACGGAGAAAACTACGACGACTACGACGTTGACTGAGAGCAGCCAGGATCATAAATCTGGATCCAGAACAATACGACTTAAAAATTTATTCAGACGCATTTACAGTGTTTTTGAACTAAACTTGCATCACTAGTGGAATGTCCTACTAACTGAAATAAAA
Organism: Lepturacanthus savala; assembly: GCA_030544235.1. Lineage (NCBI taxonomy): Eukaryota > Metazoa > Chordata > Actinopteri > Scombriformes > Trichiuridae > Lepturacanthus > Lepturacanthus savala. The sequence continues at coordinate 27,707,593 of CM060470.1, forward strand.
TAAGAAACTGTACTGTAAAAGTATTTAATAAAAAGGTTAAATCCTGAATGAAAACCAACCCAATATATATTCAGAATAATTAAATTGTTGAAATGATAAGTTTTTATGAATTTGACACTGTAATTCTGTCCTTGTCCTAGCTTTTATTTGTGTATAGAATCATGAATCTGGCACTGAAAACTTGGAATCATATTAGTATAGAGCTTCTTTGTAATTTATAAAATTGTTCCTTTAGTTAGAATATTATAGAAAGGCCTAACCTGACCAGCCTCAGCTATAAACCATATATACAATACAATGCTAATAAATAAATGATAATTTGGCTGGAAAATCCCTTCATTTCAATTGAAAGTAAACCTTAGGAAGTTAATCCATTGATTGTTGAATATCATTTATATTGTATTCATTTATATGCAGCAGTTAAGATTTACTTAACTGGTGAATACTAAGAAACGGGATGCTTTTATTTTGGTAACTGCTCTGTCTTTAAAGGTAGACTCTGATCAGAATTTACTATCATAAATAACCTCCCAGCTGATTTATCAGAGCTGTTTTACAGCAGGATTCATGTGTCTGATTGCAGCAGTGTCCTGTTGTCTGTTTTTAATAATGAGGCGTGTTGATGAAAACAGAAAGTGACTCACAGCTCTGTTATCTGAGGATAACGTCAGGCAGCAGCCTGGTACACATAGAATCCACAGCTACCATGTCAACTCATTCACATCAGCTTCTAAACTGTTTCTAAAACATTAGACATTACAAAAACATCAGACATTAGAAAAAAACACTAAACATTAGAAAAACCACCAGACATTAGAACAACATCAGACATCAGGGAGGATCAGAGTGAAATGGGCTGGAACTCAGGCTCTAGTCTGGGTTAGAATCAGGTTCATAGATGAATAAGGCTTCATTTACACTGGTGTTTGGTCTGTAGAAATCAGTTTATATAAGTTAATAAGGTGAAATCAACCATGAAAACAATCTCTACATACTCCTCCTCGTCTTCGTCCTTCTCCTCTTCATACACCTCCTCCTCCTTATTTTCACTGTGTGTATAACAGAATCCACTGCAGGTCAAATCCATTCTTCATCAGATCTACTTATATTTATGTTTATTGTGTATATAGTGTATATTATACACTATATACACTGTATACACAATATATACAATATACACTACATAATATATAGTGTATGTTGTGTATATTTTGTATATAGTGTGTATAGTGTATATAGTGCATATTGTGTATATATTGTATATTGTGTATATTGTAGTGTATATAGTGTATATAGTGTATATTTTGTATATAGTGTATATTGTGTATATTGTGTGTATAGTGTATATTGTGTATATTTTGTATATAGTGTATATAATGTATATAGTGTGTATAGTGTATATTGTGTATATTTTGTATATAGTGTGTATAGTGTATATTGTGTATATTTTGTATATAGTGTATATTGTGTATATTTTGTATATAGTGTATATTTTGTATATAGTGTGTATAGTGTATATAGTGTATATTTTGTATATAGTGTATATTGTGTATATTGTGTGTATAGTGTATATTGTGTATATTTTGTATATAGTGTATATAGTGTATATAGTGTGTATAGTGTATATTGTGTATATTTTGTATATAGTGTATATTGTGTGTATAGTGTATATTGTGTATATTTTGTATATAGTGTATATTGTGTATATTTTGTATATAGTGTATATAGAGTATATTGTGTATATTTTGTATATAGTGTATATAGAGTATATTGTGTATATTTTGTATATAGTGTATATTGTGTATACTTTGTATATAGTGTATATTTTGTATATAGTGTGTATAGTGTATATAGTGTATATTGTATATATTGTGTATATAGTGTATATAGTGTAACTCCTCCTGATGTAATGGGTATAAACCCAGCTGGAATCAGGTTTAAAATGGATTCAGACTTCAGAGGCTGCACAACTTCACCTTCGCACACATGTTTTTACACAGCAACATTAGATTTGTTGGTTTATGTCCTGTTCATTTAACCCATTTTAACCTTTAAGTCTGGGAGCTGTTACACATTTCTATTCTTAAGGCTGGGAAAGTGGATATGTCATTTTTTCACTCATTTTTAGTTCTGCTCTTTTATACCAGGACAGATTCCATAGTATCACTTTAGTTAGTATATAGTTATAGTTGCTAGTTATATTATAGTAGTTAGTATATAGTTATAGTTACTAGTTATAGTATAGTAGTTAGTATATAGTTATAGTTACTAGTTATAGTATAGTAGTTAGTATATAGTTATAGTTACTAGTTATAGTATAGTAGTTAGCATATAGTTATAGTTACGAGTTATAGTATAGTAGTTAGTATATAGTTATAGATACTAGTTATAGTATAGTAGTTAGTATATAGTTATAGTTACTAGTTATAGTATAGTAGTTAGCATATAGTTATAGTTATGAGTTATAGTATAGTAGTTAGTATATAGTTATAGATACTAGTTATAGTATAGTAGTTAGTATATAGTTATAGTTACTAGTTATAGTATAGTAGTTAGCATATAGTTATAGTTACGAGTTATAGTATAGTAGTTAGTATATAGTTATAGATACTAGTTATAGTATAGTAGTTAGTATATAGTTATAGATACTAGTTATAGTATAGTAGTTAGTATATAGTTATAGTTACTAGTTATAGTATAGTAGTTAGCATATAGTTATAGTTACGAGTTATAGTATAGTAGTTAGTATATAGTTATAGTAACTAGTTATAGTATAGTAGTTAGTATATAGTTATAGTTACTAGTTATAGTATAGTAGTTAGTATATAGTTATAGTAACTTAGCTATAGTATAGTAGTTAGTATATAGTTATAGTTACTAGTTATAGTATAGTAGTTATTATATAGTTATAGTTACGAGTTATAGTATAGTAGTTAGTATATAGTTATAGATACTAGTTATAGTATAGTAGTATATAGTTGTAGATACTAGTTATAGTATAGTAGTTAGTATATAGTTATAGTAAATAGTTATAGTATAGTAGTTAGTATATAGTTATAGTAACTTAGCTATAGTATAGCAGTTAGTATATAGTTATAGTAACTAGTTATAGTATAGTAGTTAGTATATAGTTATAGTAACTAGTTATAGTATAGTAGTTAGTATATAGTTATAGTTACTAGTTATAGTATAGTAGTTAGTATATAGTTATAGTTACTAGTTATAGTATAGTAGTTAGTGTATATTTATAGTTACTTAGTTATCGTATAGTAGTTCATATATAGTTATATATAGTTATAGTAACTAGTTATAATTTAGTAGTTTAGCAGCTTTGACCCTGCAGGATCTTGACACATGCTCTCATTAAATCGGTCGCTCATTCACCTTCTCTCTCTCTTTTTCTCTGTATTATTGCCTCTCTGCCTCCAGCTGCTGCAGCTCCATATGTTCTTCATGAATGACTTTGTTCCTCTGAGACTTTGCCATGAACTGTCACGTCTGTAATGTCACTCAGCAGCATCTTTGTAGAGGTTCAGCCTAATGGACGAGCTCTACTGGCATCTGTCACTGCCTTTCTGGTCAAATGGTTTAACTCAACACATTTAGGTTTTCCCTGCTTAAAGCCTCAGTGTGAGGATGTAGCTTTGGTTCATTGACAGGTTAAAGGTTAATTCAATAACAAGGATTTCTTACAGCTCTGATATCTGAATATGTTGAATTGTTTCCATTCAGAAGGAAAGACAGAAGTAAGAAAATGTATTCTGGATTAGACTATTTTAGGTTAGGTTTTGTTAAGATTATGTTATTTTAGGTTCGGTTTAGATTAGGTTATTTTAGATTAGGTTAAAATTATATTATTTTAGATTAGGTTAGTTTAGGATTAGGTTATTTTAGGTTAGGTATGTGCTGAATTGCTTCCTTTCAGAAAGAAAGACAGAAGTGATAAACTGTATTCAAGAGGATTTATAAAGCTTGAGATGGAGATGATTAGGCTTTCTATAAGAATTCAAATGTTTTCCCTGGTATTTAGATTATTTTCCAGGTGTCTCCAGGGTCTTTTTTTCAGCCATTTTGAAAGGACTTTGTTTAACAATGACTGGATGTCAGTCATCTGTAGATGACCACCCAAATCAATCATAGTGTTATCAGTTCAGTGATTAGAAATCAATTAACCACCCTGATGTCTCTGTGTTTCCAGGAAGTGGCTGTGGTTCGGTGGGCGGCTCGTTGCCGGGGCTGATCGGTGCCAACGGTCCCTCAGTGATGATGAAACCGTTCCTGTCATTTCCTGTCGAGACAACGTCGCCAGTGGGACTTTTCCCTAACTTCAACACGGTGTGTGTGAGTGTGTGACTGACAGTAACAGTGACAGGGTGTTGTCACTGATAAAAACGACCTGCCACTCACTGTGATCACCGTTCAGTCAGCCCTGAGCTGGCTGGTGACCTCTGACCTCTGTGTGTCTCGTAGATGGACCCAGTGCAGAAAGCTGTCATCAATCACACCTTTGGAGTCACTATGATGCCCAAGAAGAAGCAGGTCATCTCCTGTAACGTCTGCCAGCTGAGGTTCAACTCTGATGTAAGTGTGTGTGTGCGTGTGTATGTGTGTGTGTGTGTGTGTGTGTGTGTGTGTGTGTGTGTGCGTGTGTGTGTGTGTGTTTGGTCAAAACGTCTGAAGCACATTTGCAGGCAAATCTCTGACATTTCTTAGAGCTCCTGGTGTTCTCTGTCTTCTACGAGAAGCTGAATATCAGTTTCATCGCTTTGCATCACAGATATGTGGACATCTTTAGCCTAGCTTAGCATAGAGAGTGGGAGCTCAATTACAAAATAAAAAATAAATAACAATCAACTAAATAAATGATGGGGGGGGGGGGCATTTTTTCTTTTACTTTTGTGCTTTAAACCCAACATCATCCAGACAACCCCTGTAGTTGTAGAGATATACTGCATTAAGTCTGGACATTTTAGAGAGGTAGGCTGGTAAACAGACCTAGAGGGAAACAGGTTAAGTCTCAAATTAACTGTAAGGTGTTGTTTGTCATGTTATTTGTGTCTGCAGAGCTTAATGCAGCTATGTTATTCAGGCATTACGAGGTTTGTTAGCTAACATTATCCTGTGTCCTAGATTATTCCAGCAGGTATCTCTACCTAGCAGCAGGTGTCTATAATCCTCTGTAACCTCAACCCTCACATCACTCATTCACACTCATTCACATAATGACTACTGAGCTGCCTTGTTAATGACATGCCAGTCAAACATAACTAATATATGAGCCAGTTACTTTATCCATGACTGAACATGAAAACAGAAATCAGTGTTGAGGAGGAGAGGAGGACAGAGGAGAGGAGGGAGGAGGAAAATATAAAGAGGAGAGGACTAAAGAGGAGTAATGATGAGGACATTAAATCATCGTTCTCTAATCAGCAGAGACAGCTCCCAGACAGTCACTCCAGGACACTGTTAACATGGTGGTTTTGATTTTTTATTTTTTTTAGTGCACTGACAACTTGTTACTGTGGGGTTCATACACTGAGTGATGACATGAACGCTTTACCTCAGCTATTCCTGCATTGTAGCACTGTTCCTGCTGCACAGACAGAAATACCTTAAGACCTGTGGATGTGTATTAGAACTAAATACTGGTCTGAAAAATGGCTGCTATTCATTTCAATAGGCTCGTTCCAGATGTTCCAGGTCTGATCAGAATAGATCAGCAGTGACCAGCTACAATGCTGCTGGTTAGTTTAGTGTCTGACTTATTCCTTCTGGCTCTGACATCATGTAGCTGCCAAACATATTTTACTAGATTAATCATATTCTGCCAGATCAACCATATTCAATCAGATCAAGGCGGCTGTAGTTTTTAGATCCATTCCTGGGAAACTCCTGCTGTAGCCTGATGTGATTGGCTCCAGTTTGGACTAAAACACTTGTCTGAAAACAAATCACAGTCCCTGTGTAAGTGTAATATTAATACTGGATTACTTTAATCTCATATTTTGTGTAGTCGATAACAACACTTCCACACATTAAAACAAGCAATTACAAAGCTTTATGAAAAAAACAATTTAATAGAATGCAACAATACACACATCCTCCACACACACATATATATATGGATATATACACACATCCATATATATATATAATTCTTGGAGAAGGAGTGGGATTAGGTAAATTTGGACTTCTGCCCACATCTTTTTGGAAATTAAATGATTCTGGATTTTTCTTTTTCTTTTTACAGGTTGTCTTTCTTTGTCCATTTGTGTATTATTTATTGTATTTATGTATTTAATATATATTTATAACAGCCTTAACTATCTGTCGCCTATAAACTACTAGTAGACATATGGATCAAACAGGAAGTGAATATATTTGTGACTTCCTGTATCTTTTGCTTTGAAGGAGGCTGGATAACGTCTGACTTCACTGTAGTTTATCTCCACTGATGCTGCTGCTCTGTTGACTTTAGCAGAGGAACAGTTCATCTGGACCATACAGTAAAGGCGTCCCTGTTTGTGTCCCAGTCTCAGGCCGAAGCTCATTACCGAGGCAGCCGCCACGCCAAGAAGCTCAAGACTCAGGAGAACAAGGCCAAGGCAAAACTGTCAATCACCGGAGAGACCAATGGGAGCAGCTCTGGCCCTGCCCCTCTGGTCTCGGCCAATAGCAGCTCCATTCAGCTCTCAGGTGGATTTCTGATGTTGTTGATGCTGAAGGAGTTTGGTTTTTATGTAGTCAAATAAGATTAGAAGTAAATTAGGATTAAGTTAGGTTAGAGTTAGGATTAGGTTGTTTTAGTTTCGGTTAGGGTTAGGTTAGGATTTGGAACAAATTAGGAATAGGTTAGGTTAGGTTAGGATTAGGTTGGGTTAGATAAAGTTAGGGTTAGGTTGGGTTAGATAAAGTTAGGGTCAGGTTGGGTTAGATAAAGTTAGGTTAGGTTAGGATTAGGTTGGGTTAGGTAAAGTTAGGGTTAGGTTAGTATTAGGTTGGATTCGGTAAAGTTAGGGTTAGGTTAGGATTAGGTTGGGTTAGATAAAGTTAGGGTTAGGTTAGTATTAGGTTGGATTAGGTAAAGTTAGGGTTAGGTTAGGATTAGGTTGGGTTAGATAAAGTTAGGGTTAGGTTAGGGTCAGGTTGGGTTAGATAAAGTTAGGGTTAGGTTAGGATTAGGTTGGGTTAGATAAAGTTAGGGTTTGGTTGGGTTATATAAAGTTAGGGTTAGGTTAGGATTAGGTTGGGTTAGATAAAGTTAGGGTTAGGTTAGGATTAGGTTGGGTTAGATAAAGTTAGGGTTAGGTTAGGATTAGGTTGGGTTAGGTAAAGTTAGGGTTAAGTTAGGATTAGGTTGGGTTAGATAAAGTTAGGGTTAGGTTAGGGTCAGGTTGGGTTAGATAAAGTTAGGGTTAGGTTAGGATTAGGTTGGGTTAGATAAAGTTAGGGTTAGGTTGGGTTAGATAAAGTTAGGGTTAGGTTAGGATTAGGTTGGGTTAGATAAAGTTAGGGTTAGGTTAGTATTAGGTTGGGTTATATAAAGTTAGGGTTAGGTTAGGATTAGGTTGGGTTATATAAAGTTAGGGTTAGGTTAGATCAGGATCAGGATGATTTCTGATGTGGATGTTGTTGCTACTGATGATGGAGTTTTATTTTTATGTTATTGGAGTTTGTCTTATTTCTTTTCTCCTCCTCTTTCTCCTCCCTCCAGAACCTTTACCCAGCCTCACCTCCTCCTCTCCTCCTCTCAAACCCTTCCTCCTCCTCCCCTCCTCCTCCTCCCCCCTCTCCTCCTCCTCCCCCTCCCCCTCCTCCAGCAGAGCAGGCAGTGAGCCTCCTCCCTCCAGCCCCCCCTCCGCCCTCCCTGCCCCGGGCCTCCTCCCCTCCTCCTCCTCCTGCTCCGCCTCCTCTTCCTCCAAAACCACTCCACCCCCACCTCCAGCACCTGCCACCTCCTCCTCCTCCCCAGTTGCTCCCTCCAAGGCCTCCTCTTCCCAGGATGCTCCTCCTCTCTCAGAACAGTCAGAGGAGGAGAAGGCCAAGAAGCTGCTGTACTGTTCTCTGTGTAAAGTAGCTGTGAATTCTCTGTCTCAGCTGGAGGCTCATAATGCAGGTGAGGGGATGTATGGGAAGTCATAAAACATGTTTTACCTCAGGAGAGGGTCTGATGTTGTCACATCTTCACATCACACTGCCTGGTTACCAGGCTTCTGGTTTGAGTTATTCTGTTTAGGTTAGGATTAGGTTATTCCTAATGATTTAGGATGATTTCAGTCAATCATGTTTACAGGTACTTTTAAAATTCCATGTTTTTTTTTTAAAGTCCATGAATAACACAATAATTAGATTTTTTAAGTGTCATGTAAATGTACTAAATGATATTTTTGACAACAGTGAACTTCCAGTTGTCAAAGCATTAATGTTGGTCTGATGCTCTGAATGGGAGCGATGTTCTATATGTTTAATTCATCAGATCTGAGTAGAATACACAGGTATCTATAACAGGAAGAGGAAATAGTGAAGGCTTCATGTGGTGTTTCATTTTCCATGGGTCTGACTTTGATATTGTATCACTCTTATAGGTGGAGTTTTAAAGATGCACTGACACTGAAAAACTAAACATAAAAATGCATTTAAAAAAGGTAATTTATTTAATATTAAATGTGTCAACAGGGAGAGCTCCCAATACCTTTTCCAACTTTGTTACCACATGATGATGATGATGCACAGGTTGATCTTCATAGAAATAAACTGAAACCAGTGGCTGGCTGGAAGGAAATCAACCTAAAAACGGATCACTTTTAAAGGGATGAAATATAAGAAAAGAGAATCTAGTTTCATGGAATTCTTTCTGCTCACAGGCTCGAAGCACAAGACAATGCTGGAGGCTCGGAGCGGCGCCGGTCCGATCAAAGCCTACCCTCGACCTGGAGGAAAGCTGAAGAATGGCAGCAGCTCCTCATTAAAGGGCTCGGGTCTGCAGAACAAAACCTTCCACTGCCAGATCTGTGACGTCCACGTCAACTCTGAGATCCAACTCAAACAGGTAAAAACACACAACCTGCACCGGTTATAAAATCAGTGTATTGATGTGAGGAAGGTCTTACCTGTTACCCAACAGGACATAAATAACATAAACACTCTATGAGGTGAGGGAGAGATGCTGCAGTAACCAGACAGGAAACTAATAAAAATATAAAAACAACCAGATAGATCAGTGCTATACCACCAAAAACTGATATCACAGTATTTTTCACTGTATTTTTTTCATGCTGCTGTTCACGGAGAAGTCATACTCAGTCTCTTTAGTAAAAGTTTGACTGATGTCTGAGGAACAGGGTGCAGATCTTAGTTGATGCATTCTTCATATCCCAGGTGTTCTAGGAGACATGAACTCTGGCCATCCTGCTGGACAGCTGTGTTCCAGCCTGTGGAGTACTTTAGGATTTCTGTTGTACTTTCTCGATTCCCTTTTTTGGACCTTTTTGAATTACCTGTTGATATCCTAAATTACCTCAACTTCATTTTTTGGACCTCTTTTAGCCCCATGTGGACACCTTTTGTTATGAACCTTTAGTTTTCCTTTTCTCTGGATGGCCTGTGTTTGACTCTGTGAACTTTGAATAAATCTGCCTGATAAACTCAATCTGCTGGGTCTCCATCTCTGACAAAAACAAAAACCTACCAGCAGGTCTAATCTTGCTGTTAGGTTTTTGTCCATCAGGGTGGCCAGAGTTCATGTTTCCAAAATCCTCCACTAGGACATGTTAGTGGTGGAGGTGGTGGAGCTACAACTTTAGCCTGATAATATTTACAGATTATGGTTCTATGATCGACGTCAGATTTTTTATTGAAGCTCAAGCTTATTTAAATCTTTAAAACCGTCTCACATGCAGTTTGTTTGGTGCAGCTGCTAAACAGTCCCCCTCTCAAACATGTCCTGTAGCTCAACGTTCCACTCTGTGTTCCCAACATTCTCTACGCTACTACTGGGGTTTATGAAAAATTCATATCATAAAAAAAACCAAACACCAGTATTGTGTATGAGATGTTATACCACCCAACTCTATAACCAGATCTAAAAGGTAACTATAGAACATTCTATTAAGTGACACTCAAATGGGTTAAAACCTGTGTAAGTAGGGAACGAATATGAAATGCACACATTTTCTGCACGAGAAAAGGCTACTATTCTATATTATACATGTATTCTCTCTATAGAGAAGTTAAGAACTTAGACATAAAAAAATTAATTAAAATTTTTAAATCCAGAAAAAATTATATTTGGCCTTTAAGTCTCTTGGCTCATTGGTTTTGCTTTTCACACACATTGATCATGTGATCCTGTTCTAGAGCTGGTTGGCAGCTAGTTTTAACAAACTCTTTACTAAAGGGACATTTACACATCAGTAAATAAACCAGGTTGCACCACACAACATAAAGTTTTTTACAGAATACTCACACCCAGGTCAGTAAACCCAGTGCAATATGGTCAACAAATCTGATCCAGAGTTGGATAAAATGCTGTTTGATGCAGTGATTTTAAATTACATTTCACTAAATTGGGTGCTATGCTGCAGCTTAAACTCATGTTGCTCATTAGATTCATGGGACATACGGCCTGTCAGGAATTATCCTGACATGCACAATAACTTCAACCCGGGGGTCGGCAACCCGTGGCTCCAGAGCCGCATGCTTTTTCAAAAATGTATGAAAATGGAAACTGATGAGGGGAGGAATATATTTTTTGTTTTAATTGGAGATGAACCGATCTGATATCATTCCGATGCAGTCACACCACATCTAGTCACTTCGAGTGACCGAGCCATGTCTTGGAAACATTTCAAACTTCTGCATAAAATATCTGCAACAGGAACATTGCTAGGACACCATAAACAACAACCCAGCTCCGACGTGTCCACTGGGGTCTAAACGACCTGCTCACAAGCTGCTACCAAAGGGTCTGTGTATCACAGCAGGTTTATCACAGCAGGTTTATCAGCGTGTGCTGCGTCCCCTGTGTGAACCTGCCAGCGATATGCACATCTTTAAGTGCGGATAGCCCTGTTTGCTGTTTATATCACTTCAATAAATACACTGTGTTTCTCTATTAAACGTTTCTTATGGTTAACGATAATTAGAGAGTAACAGCACATAGTAAACAAAGGATCACTTTGATAAGGACAGCGGAATTGTTGGCAATGTTCCAAAAAGTCATTGTTGTCAAAACATTCACTCCCGGTATAAAAAAGAAACAAAAGCATTTTCACCTCTTTAGTAGACGGCCCTCTAGTAGTATCGGCTGTTATAGAAAGAGGATTGTATTGTATTTTTTTTTCATCCTCGAAATAAAAATAAACTAAAAATCAGATTTATCTATTGTATTTCTATAATTTTATCAATGCAACAAAATATAATACATGGAAGTTAAAGTTAAAGCAGCAAATGTGGTTCAGCAGAGTAGTCACATGGTGTGTCATTGTCACCAGGATGAGCTGCAGGAAAATCAACATTTAATCATGAATGATCATTATGTATTTATAGCTTACTTAGTCATGTTGATAGTAGCTAATTCAGCTAATATACACTTACAGCCTGTATTGCCTTCATATAAGGATTTTAACTATTTGCGGCTCCAGACAGATTTTTTTTTGTTCTTTTGGTCCAATATGAAAACAATTATAACATCAAAATTTAATTAAAGGTTAAAATTGATAACGAACTTTACTTACCCCAGAGGGTGAGTTAAATTTTTTATTTGGTGAAAAGTTTCCAAAATTCCTTTCTTCAAATTCTTCAACCTTCAGTTGTGAAACAATGATGCTCACATGTTAAATTGTTGTTGTCCATCAGCAATAGGGATATCCTGGTCATGTGACCTCATAAATTTTATGTCCTTCAAAATTAAAGCCCTCTTTTGACACCTAACTCTAAAAACATAGATTCTATACCACAGCTTTTTAGAAAAACAAGGTTTAAGTAATTATTACTATATGGTTTTGATCTAAGAATATTTTTCATTCTTGGTATTTGAGTTTGATTTTAGTAAAGATATAGGTATAGATATAGGTGGCAGGGGAGCAGTGTCTTCTCTATATTAAATTCCAAAAACCAGACAAGTCACTCAGCATTGTCCTCAGCATTGTTGTTGTTAAGTCTAGTTTATTCTTCTAAAGTCTAGTTTATTCTTCTAAAGTCTAGCTTAGTCTTCTAAAGTCTAGTTTATTCTTCTAAAGTCTAGTTTATTCTTTCTAAAGTCTAGTTTATTCTTCTAAAGTCTAGTTTATTCTTCTAAAGTCTAGTTTATTCCTCTAAAGTCTAGTTTATTCTTCTAAAGTCTAGTTTATTCCTCTAAAGTCTAGTTTATTCTTCTAAAGTGTAGTTTATTCTTCTAAAGTGTAGTTTATTCTTCTAAAGTCTAGTTTTCTCTTCTAAAGTCTAGTTTATTTTTCTAAAGTCTAGTTTATTCTTCTAAAGTCTAGCTTAGTCTTCTAAAGTCTAGTTTATTCTTCTAAAGTCTAGTTTATTTTTCTAAAGTCTAGTTTATTCTTCTAAAGTCTAGTTTCTACTTCTAAAGTCTAGTTTATTCCTCTAAAGCACATGTGTCAAACTGCAATCCAGAAGGGCCGGTGTGGGTGCAGGTTTTTGTTCCAACCAAGGAGTCACACACCTGACACACCTACTAATGAAGGTCCTCATCAAGGGCTCTAGTGGTTGATTAGTAGAATCAGGTGTGTTACTGCTTGGTTGGAACAAAAACCTGCACCCACACCGGCCCTTCTGGATTGCAGTTTGACACCCCTGCTCTAAAGTCTAGCTTATTCTTCTAAAGTCTAGTTTATTCTTCTAAAGTCTAGTTTATTCTTCTGCTACGTAGCTACAGCATCAGACCTGGTTCATTCTTAGTTCTGTGTAGAGGGAACGTGTTGGTCTGATGAATCAATGCTTCCTCTTCACAGTAGCAACCGTACACCAGGTAAAAAAACTAAAGAAAGTCCAGCACAAAACAGAAAAAACAGGAAAAAACACCTAAATAACATATTCTGGACTGGATGTACTGGACTTATTTTTTCACCTGTTTTTTCTTTGGGTTAGTGTGACAGCATGTTTTGTTGTTGTTGATGATGTTGTTGTTGTTGATGATGTTGTTGTTGTTGTTGATGATAATGTTGTTGTTATTGATGATGTTGTTATTGTTGATGTTGTTGTTACTGTTGTTGTTGATGATGTTGTTATTATTGTTGATGTTGTTGATGCTGATGTTGTTGTTGTTGATGATGTTGTTGTTGTTGTTGCAGCACATCTCCAGCAGGAGGCACAAGGACAGAGTGGCAGGAAAACCCAGCAAACCCAAATACAGCCCTTATAATAAACAGCAGCGAGGCTCCATCACTGTGAGTATCCTTCACTCTCAAATTAATTTGTTAGAAAAGCTGAATGTATTGGCTTTATTCCAGAATTGAGGTTCAACAAACTGAGTTTCTCCTTCAACTCTGAGTTAACTTACTCTGAGATGATAAACTCTGAGTGTCTGGTTCCAGAACAGCTGATCTGAATTAGTTCATCAACTCTGAGTATGTTCACCTTGAGTTACACTTTAAAAAGCCATGATCAATGGAGCACTGATACCATGAGTAACTATGGCAACAGACATGATTGCAAAATAAGAAGCTGTAGTTATTTATCCTGGATAGAAGTGGAGGTATTAATGCAGCCTACGGAGAAAACCAGCACATATTTAACTGTAACAGTAACACTGCTGCAGCTGTAAGTTAGAATGGACTATAGCAGCAATATAGAATATATAGAAAATAGGAGGAAGAGGAAGAAAACCCAACAGCAACTAAACATGAAATATAAAAACACTCATATTTAACTAGACTATGACTTTGATTTAATTGACATCAGCTCTTAAACAAGTAAATATTCAGTATGAATAAATATTAATTCTGTGGTTACTTCAAATAGTAATTTAAACCCATAACAAACTAAATGTTGGTGGAACTCATCCCCTCATTTAATTCACCACTCAATACTTGGTACCATGTTTACACATTTTTATTGTACAAACACTAATGTATTAATTATAAGAAAAAAATAACATTAGAGTTGTGTCTCGGCCAACAGAAAGAAGGTAGCAAAACGGTCCTATATAGTATAGTCCCATACTTTTTAATAAATAAATACATTTTATGAATAAAGCTATATTTTTAAGGTGTGTTGTTCATGATTGGAATCAGCTGTATCAGCTCTCTATATATAAATATATGTGTGTGTATATATATATATATATATATAGCAGCGGCAGATGATCTGATAATCCCTGATATATCTCCATGTGTTTCCTCCTCAGGAGTTGGTGAAGCCTTCCCTCTCTCCCTCCTTCCTCTCCACCCACTTTTCTCCTCCTCCCTCCTCCTCCATCTCCCTCCCTCCCTCCTCTCTCTCCTCCTCCCCCCTCCTCACTCCCACCTCCTCCCCCCTGTCCTCCTCCATCTCCCTCTATCCTCGCCCTCCCGCCACCTCCTCCGTCTTCACTGCCTCCTTCCTACGCCCGGCTCCTGGACCAATCAGAGGGAACCACGGCTCCATTCTCTTCACGCCCTACTGACGGGAATCAAACCAGAGACTTCTGATTCCTTCCTGTTCTGTTGGAGATAGAGACTTCTTGGCAGCAGGGACTGAAACCTGAAGGTTCTCACTGGATGGAGGCATCAAAAAGAGACATGAGAACAGAACCTCCTCCTCTGGATCAGAAACTACTGGGCAGCAACCTGCGACTGTTGTATTACCTAGACCACATTCAGTCTATCAGCTGAACTCAATCCTGAACAACAGCTACAGGGTAATAAGGTCCTGGAAACATCCTTCTGTCTCTAAATAACAGCTTATTTATTGTCCCGCGCTGAATCAGCCAATGCAGGACGTTCAACTCAAGGAAAATTAAGTGAAACCTCCAATTTGTGGATAATTTTCGCTGTTTGACCTTCTAACCAAAAAAAACCCCACAGTACCGTCAGTTGTGGGTGACAGCCTGAATCTAATTTGTTTTCATTGAGATAACAGATAATATAGAGTCAGGATTCAAGAAGCAAAATCTAAAAAAAAAATGAAAAAATACCTAAAGATGCAGCTATGCAGAGACTCCAGTGCACCAGAAGGTCTGGAAGCAGGATCTGGTTCAGGTCCAGTCAGGTTGAGTCCTCAGAGGTTATGGATCTGTCTGTACGTCTTCCTCCTGCTGCAGGAACTAACCAGCACCACCGTGATGTCAGAGAGATCAGTCATGGATACCACTATCATATATTGATAGGGGACTGTGATGTCACACCTTCCTGGACTGTGATGTCACACCTCCCAGACCCCCTCACATATCCCTGCACTGGTGTTTGACTCTTTTCTAAAGTATAAATAGACAAACTCCTCCTCCTCCTCGTGTCTGATCATCCCTGTCGTTTGCACTGCCTCTCTGTCATGTTATATACTCACTCTGGGTCGGTCTATTTCCTGGTTTTACAGTGAAAAAGGCCCTTCCTCCATACTGTTTCCTGATGTGAACCTCACCTTCTCTTCTTTCTCTGAGTCTGATGAGACTCTTTCACATCTGGAGTTTAAAGTGTCAGAGCAGAACCTTGAACTTTTAGCACAAAAACATCAGAGGAACTTTTTAAGACATCACTGGAACAGAAAGAGAAACTTTTTCCTTGAATAATGTTATTGACTTATCATGAGAAAAAACAAAATGTCATTTCTCCGGTTGCTTTGTCTGTGCTCTAATTATGTGTGTGTACGTTGTAAATATTCAAGAAAAAGCTGTTTCACCTCTGTCAAACAACTGCATGATCTGAAATTCTCTGGCAGGAGAAAAAGATGTCTGAAACAAAGTTAGTTAGGCTCCAAGAAGAAATAATTCATCTGTAGTGAGATAAAAGCATCTAAAAACGAAGGTACATATCCTGAGGTGTAACCCCTGTCTCTGTTTAAAGATGGATATGGTCTCCCTGATCTTTATCAAGCTGTCTACTGACTCCTGGTGGATAAACATGTGGCTTTGGTCTGGTGTAGTAGGATTACTGGTATCAGGGATTATAATATGAGATACCTTACAGTGTGTTCTTTCGGGGTCAAACTGCTGTCTTACTGATAGTTTGATAGAGGATTTGGACAAACTGGTCTACTGGTCTGGTCTACATGCTAACCTGGTGTTGGGTTACCTGACATCAAAAGATAAAAAATGCAACTCAAGGTAACAAAAAATGGACGTGGCTCCCGAACATCACCCATGAGTATTTGGAGCAGCTAGCCACCTGTCACTCAAAACAGCCACTCCCTTAATTATGCATAACTTTAAGCCTTAATAAAAATCTAAAGATGGGAGGTAGTTATAAAAATTCACTCCTGTTCAGTGGAAAATCATTAATGAGGACCAAAGCTGTTTCTTTTTTTTGGACCAGATTGTAGATTTGGGCATTTTAACAACATGGTAGTCTATGGGGATTGGATTCGAGGAACTGCAGTTCTGAGAACTTCCACATTGGACCCACTGCCCACAGCATAAAGTGGTGATGGCTTCATTGGTTGTATCATGTTAGCTGGTTTTCTAACAGCAGTAGGCTTCATTCAGGAATCAGCTGGTTTAGTACAGAGGTCGAAGGTTGGAGTTCACTGAGAGGATGAGACATGTAGTCAATGGGGATAACATTATATTAACTGTGAGTAGATACCTGACAAAGAAATAGAACATATCCTTTGGCTTTTTATGCCTTTATTGATAGTAAGTGGAGAGAGACAGGAAAGTAGGAATAAGATGCAGGAAAGTCCCGTCTGATGCTGGATTCAAAACAGGACCACCTGCTGTGAGGACTGAAGCCTCTCTACATGGAGCATTTACTGCCCCAGAAATAGAATATATTCTAAAAGTAGAATTTATAGCAGAGCTGTTGTATTGCTTCTATTAGATTGTGCCTGGTAACTGTATGAACCTAGGTGAACTGGGATATGTAGTTGGTTATAGGTAAAGATAATAAATGGACCTTTGCATTTAATAAAACATTATCACAAATAAATTTATATACAGCAGTACATGGCCACAACCTCTAGGGGGCACTAGCAGGGCTCAGTTGTCATAATCCTCATTGCTACCTTTTAATATTTTTGTGACTTGAATCTAAAAAAGATTGAAATTAACAGGTGGTTATTTGACAGATCTGAAACGGCTTGACTGACCCAGGAGAAACCATAGAAAACACTGTAGGGCCTATAGTGTCCAACCTACTCTATACATGCATGGCTGGTTCAGGCCAGGTTGAGGGGTAAAGGTTCAGGTTGGATCAGGCTGATGAAAACCATGGAGAACTTAATACAAAGGTGAATTTAAGGTGTAAAAGCCCCACCTCCTCTGACTTAGTCACATGGTGATGTCAGAAGGTGATTTGTCCTTTTAGCTGGTTGAGACACCTGTTATATTAATTATCAGCAGTATAATATTAATTAAACTGAGTGTTAATCCTAGTTTATTCTTCTAAAGTCTAGTTTCTTCTTCTGCTATGTAGCTACATCATAGGCTGACTTCTCCTCCAATAAATCCTGGCTACACATCTATGTGAACCTCCAGGGCTGTGATTGGTCAGTTCAGTCGTGGTGGTCTACAGTCACAACAGACAGCTTCTCTGTCGCTTCCACTTCAACATTTGCAATAAAAATCATTTTCTCTTTGATATCAATGAGCTACAAACACACACACTGCATCCTGGTACAAGAACGAAATTGAAAAGACAACAACAAAAGAAAAAAGTCCAGTACATCCAGTCCAGAATATGTCTTATTTAGGTGTTTTTTCCTGTTTTTTTCTGTTTTGTGCTGAACTTTCTTTAGTTTTTTACCTGGTGTACGGTTGCTACTGTGAAGAGGAAGCATTGATTCATCAGACCAACACGTTCCCTCTACACAGAACTAAGAATGAACAAGGTCTGATGCTGTAGCTACGTAGCAGAAGTAGAAACTAGACTTTAGAAGAATAAACTGGACTTTAGAAGAATAAACTAGACTTTAGAAGAATAAACTAGACTTTAGAAGAATAAACTAGACTTTAGAAGAATAAACTGGACTTTAGAAGAATAAACTAGACTTTAGAAGAATAAACTGGACTTTAGAAGAATAAACTAGACTTTAGAAGAATAAACTAGACTTTAGAAGTAGAAACTAGATTTAACAACAACAATGCTGAGGACAAAGAACACTGTGACTTGTCTGGTTTTTGGAATTTAATATAGAGAAGACACTGCTCCCCTGCCACCTATATCTATACCTATATCTTTACTAAAATCAAACTCAAATACCAAGAATGAAAAATATTCTCAGATCAAAACCATATAGTAATAATTACTTAAACCTTGTTTTTCTAAAAAGCTGTGGTATAGAATCTATGTTTTTAGAGTTAGGTGTCAAAAGAGGGCTTTAATTTTGAAGGACATAAAATTTATGAGGTCACATGACCAGGATATCCCTATTGCTGATGGACAACAACAATTTAACATGTGAGCATCATTGTCTCACAACGGAAGGTTGAAGAATTTGAAGAAAGGAATTTTGGAAACTAAAGATTCCCTTGAACACATTAAGATACATTTTGTTGACATGACCAGACCTCTCAATTGGCTGATTTCAATATCTTTAATAATGAAACATATTTTTATACCAGTGGGTGTTTTCTATGGTTTTGAATGGTCAATGTTTCCCGTCTGCCTTCCTGCCTCCTCCTGAATAACTTGAAGCATTTCGGTCTTCCAATAATGATCAAACAGGTTTAATAATATAGTGTATGTGTGTGTGTGTGTGCGCGCGCGAGAGTGTGTGTGTTAATCTATGCAGTATTTAGTCTCACGGTGCAGTAAATATCTGTCTCATCAACATGTTCCTGCTGTAATAAGACGACCAGGTGTCAATCGGATGTTGATGATGCTAATTGGACCTAACGAGGCTGTCTGATGATGTCATCATGATGCAATAATGTACAGATCAGCTACTCTGCTTCAATACAGGGTCTTCATGCTGAACTCTGAGCCCAGGCCTCGTTTTATTAATAGTTTCATTACCAGTCAGAGTCTGATACTAGACAAAACTACCAGAGATGCACTGTTTAAATGGAGGTGTTGTTCTATATGAATATTAGGAACTGTTGTTTCTGTTCAAACCATCATCATGTATCCACACTTTTCTTTAAAACTCTCCTTGGGGCACCACCTTCCATTCTAAGACTTTGACTTTACTTTTGGGAGGAAATATAAACCTTTTAGTCAATCCCCCACATGGTCTGACATCTGGAGGCAGGAATTCTTCCACTATGGAACTCACACTCACTCATATGGAATTAATGTAAATTAAGAAACCATTGATCTGAGTAAATAGGCTATAATCAGCCTGTTGTGTCGTCACTTTTTTGAGGAAACATAGACCAAAAGCCAGGACACCAAGGCCATGAATTAAAATTATGATTTTAACTTCTTTCTTGATCAAGGCTGAAGAAATAAAATAAACCAAATTCTCACTTTGACTTTTAACCCATTTAAGCCTAGAATTTCAAAGATTTCATGCATAAAATTCTATAAGTTGAGTCAATAACAATCATATATATATATATATATATATATATATATATATATATATGATCATCCCTATTATAGTTGCTGTTTGCACAAATATGCAGATAAACAAAAATCTATTTATCCCATGTCTTTTTGTGGGGGGATTATTCTACAGACTTTTTGTTTCAAAACCTTTTGTCTAAGTTTTCTAGTATCATGTCATTATGAGTAACATTTCAGTTTTCTATTTTATTTATAAAATGACAGTCGTAGACTTAGCACTGATCAGTCAGATATCTTACTTAAAATTAAAAGTACATTTTAAGAATACAATTTACATCAGTGGTGTTTGCCACAAAATTTTAAGATACTATTGTGGTTTGACCTCTGACCCTTATTAACAGTTTAGGAGGATATGGACAAATTATGGGATCTTAATAATGTATTGAAGCCAAATATCTTTATTGATGTGATGTGACAATGATTTCACTCTACAGCTGTAGAAGAAGTCTCCTGGTTGGTGGTGATTAATTAGTGTAGTTGTCGTCACAGCCTGTCCAGAACCGAATAAAACCCACTGATTCTGTATTTATTTACTGAACAACTACTGACTCCTGTCATGGTAAAAGCTAAAAAACAAGTGAGCAGATGAAATAGGAGATGTGTTGTTGAAGATTTCAGAGTTGTCTTTATTCTTCTGTTCTGGGTCAGTTCAGTCAGGTCTGTTGAATAGAACCAAAGATGAATCTTAAATGCAGGATTAAATACGATTGAGGAACAAAGAAAGACTAAAACCATCATCCTAGGAGACCTTATCACTTCCTGAATCATCAACCCAACCTTAAACAATGACCATTCTTCTTTATGTGTTAAACACTTTTTAACTTTTAAGACACATTGTGACTATTGAACAGAGTAAATATAATTAATGCCATATCTGCCACACTACAGAACTGATAAGTTAACAGAGGCAGGACCTTCTGGCTGAGATTTTTGTGTCAAAGGTCAAATTAAAAAATGTAGAACCTGAAAGTTCCTGCCCTAGCTATAACTATATTTAATTCATTCTAATCTTACATCCAACCAGACCACAGTTGTGATGTAGGATCTCTGATGTTTGGTGGTGGTTCTGTGTTGTGTGTGTGTTGCGTGCGTGTGTGTTAGTGAGTGTGTGTTAGTGTGTGTGTGTTAGTGTGTGTTGCGTGTGTGTGTTAGTGTGTGTGTGTGTGTTGTGTGTTTTTGTGTGTATGTATTTAGACTTAATGATTTTGTTTCTAAAATAAAATCTAATTTTCCATAAAACCCAACATTCATGCAAATACTCAGTAATTTAATTAATTTAATACAGTTTTCTTTAGTTTACTCTGGACCAGGCAGAGAAGGTTTGAATATATTTAATCTAATATATTTGACTTAATTACAGCACAGATTCTAGCTCAGTGCATCACATTTTTAATTAAATTCAAATATTTTTAGCCGCAGCTCTAGGGATCAGTATCTAAATATCTTTGATCTGAATGGCCATGGAAACCAGAGCAACACTCGAGTATAACCAGGTATGACAAGGTATGACCAGGAATGACTAGGTATGACCAGGTATGACCAGGTATGACCAGGAATGACCAGGTATGACCAGGTATGACCAGATATGACTAGGTATGACCAGGTATGACCAGGTATGACCAGGTATGACCAGGTATGACCAGGTATAACCAGGTATGACCAGGTATAACCAGGTATGACCAGGTATAACCATGTATGACCAGGTATAACCAGGTATGACCAGGTATGACCAGGTATAACCAGGTATAACCAGGTATGACCAGGTATAACCAGGTATAACCAGGTATGACCAGGTATAACCAGGTATAACCAGGTATGACCAGGTATAACCAGGTATAACCAGGTATGACCAGGTATATCCAGGTATATCCAGGTATGACCAGGTATAACCAGGTACATCCAGGTATGACCAGGTATGACCAGGTATAACCAGGTATAACCAGGTATGACCAGGTATAACCAGGTATGATCAGGTATAACCAGGTATAACCAGGTATATCCAGGTATATCCAGGTATGACCAGGTATAACCAGGTATAACCAGGTATATCCAGGTATGACCAGGTATAACCAGGTATAACCAGGTATAACCAGGTATATCCAGGTATATCCAGGTATGACCAGGTATGACTAGGTATGACTAGGTATGACCAGGTATGACCAGGTATGACCAGGTATGACTAGGTATGACCAGGTATGACCAGGTATGACCAGGTATGACCAGGTATGACTAGGTATGACCAGGTATGACCAGGTATGACCAGGTATGACTAGGTATGACCAGGTATAACCAGGTATGACCAGGTATGACTAGGTATGACTAGGTATGACCAGGTATGACCAGGTATGACCAGGTATGACTAGGTATGACCAGGTATGACCAGGTATGACCAGGTATGACCAGGTATGACTAGGTATGACCAGGTATGACCAGGTATGACCAGGTATGACTAGGTATGACCAGGTATAACCAGGTATGACCAGGTATGACCAGGTATGACCAGGTGTGACCAGGTATAACCAGGTATGACTAGGTATGACCAGGTATGACCAGGTATGACCAGGTATGACCAGGTATGACCAGATATGACTAGGTATGACCAGGTATGACCAGGTATGACCAGGTATGACCAGGTATGACCAGGTATAACCAGGTATGACCAGGTATAACCAGGTATGACCAGGTATAACCATGTATGACCAGGTATAACCAGGTATGACCAGGTATGACCAGGTATAACCAGGTATAACCAGGTATGACCAGGTATAACCAGGTATAACCAGGTATGACCAGGTATAACCAGGTATAACCAGGTATGACCAGGTATATCCAGGTATATCCAGGTATGACCAGGTATAACCAGGTACATCCAGGTATGACCAGGTATAACCAGGTATAACCAGGTATGATCAGGTATAACCAAATACCTGCAAACTTAACCCTCCCATGCACAAATATGAAAAGCTCAGTCAGGATTTTATTTACTAATATATTTATTTGTCCACTCAAGTGTACTTCATATATAATTGCATTGATAATTTGATTAATAATTCGATGCATGATGTATAACTGAGTGGACAGATGACTAATTTGTATTTCCTCCCAATATAAAATCCAAACTGGGAAAATCTTTCCATAATATGCACCTTTTATATATTATTGATGCAATTATATATTTATTTACCTATAATGGTATCTTTTTTATAGAAGGTAGAATCCAAAATAAAACTTTTAAACTCAATGCATTAAAGGGTTAATGTGTTCAGTGCCATTGAGCTGTTAGCATGCTAATTATAGCATGCTAACATGATGAACTAGGGTGGTTAAACATGAAAAACAAACAGGTTACCATGTTAGCATGCTAATTTTAGCATGCTAATTATAGCATTCAGTTATTAGCAGATGCAAGACATTCAGTTTTGCATCTACTGTGACTTTAATAATTTCAACAACTCTCATTGGATCTTTAAAGTTTCATGTGACCTCAGAAGTTCTATAGTCATGTGTTGTCAACAGGTCACATGTGAACAATACTCATTAAACCAATAGGTCTACAGCATGTGTCCAACCCAAGGCCCGGGGTCCAAATCTGGGCCACCACCTCATTTTCATGGTCCCATGGTCTCATGGTCCCTCAACAGCTTCACAGACTTGTGTGATTTATTGAGAGATGGAAAGTGAATAAATGTTTGAACTTAACAGAGACACACTGGTCACGTTGTCTTTGTACGACTTCATTAACTCCAAAATCTTTTCTCAATCGGCCACGAAGGTTGTTTAAAAACAGGAAAGTTTCTGTTTTTCCTTATTTTCCTTTGTTGAAGTACATCTGTCATTACTTTCTTGTTCTTTCTATTCTTTAATATTTACCATAGCAACACAAAACCATAGATTCCAATCTTTGAAACATCCATGAAATAAATCAAATAGTTAATAGTGGTTATCAGCATATTCTTGTATGAGTCTCTAGATATCTGTGATGATTTTACATGTTTTGCTGCAGCATTTTAATAATTAGACACTAACAACAATATAACATAATTTCTGAATCAGCAGATTTTTAAATTCTATTTAAAAATCTTAGCAAATTGTCACCAGCACTATTATGAGTGGAGAGGCAATTATCTAATATAATAACATATATAATAATAATAATATGTAGATACATATCTATGATCTTTATAATTGGCCCTTTGAGGGAAACCAGAACACTGATGTGGCCCAGGATCAAACTGAGTTTAATTCCCCTTGTTTAATGAGATGAAAGTCTCTGGTTGTGCTGTCACAACAGGAATGAAAGGTAATAGTAACCGGCCCTAGATCCTCCTTCTATTGGAGGGCTCTTACTTGACTTTTGTTTCTGCAACCAACCCCAGCTCATATGAGGGAGCGTGGCCTTGTGTGTGTTTCAATAGGGAGAGGATGAGAGTGAATGTGTGAGAAGGCCGGCTGCATTTTTGCTACAGGTCTAATTAGGTGCTTTTGGGGTGTAAAATCATGCAAATTTTTATTTTAAAAAAGGAGGAAATAGTAGAAGCTCAAAAGAGAAGGTTGTGCACACCTAGGCAGAGGACAGGTGAGTAGGAGGGGTAAAAAACACACTGGAACAGGAAAAAAATGTCAAAAAATGGAAACCTGAATATAAATAATCGCAAAAAAGAATGAACATAAACAAAAGATGTTCACCTTTTTAGAATTATTTATATTTATGTTTCCATTTATTTAATTGTGGAGCCAAAACTGCATTTAAACTCTCTTTCGTTCCTGTTAACTACCTGATGAAGGCCTGAGAACCCAAACCCCCTTACATTAAATTACCATTTGCCAAGTGATTGAAAGTGTGTAGGAGTTATTTTCTTTTTTCCTCTTTAAAATCTACACAGAAACTACAGATTCTAACCTTTACCTCCTCTGCAGATAGTGTAAAGTCGCTAATATCTTCATAATCAACACAGTAGGTTTGTCAGTAAATTACAGACTTATGGAAATGTTTCACCTCCAGCCTTGAATGGATAACACAGTGAGTCTGATGGGAAATACATTATATAGGAAATACAATACAGTTATTCCTCCTCCCTCGTCCTGTAATTCAGAATCAGCGTGTGTTTCTAGTAAGAACTGATGAGCAGCACCTTATAACATCTACATTTAATGTTCATTAACATGGACCAAACCTGAAAACATGCTCAGCCAAACATAAAGATGATATATTTTGTTTCCTGTTTATTTGTATGTCTTTATCTGTCCAGTGACAGCTGCTGGTCTATCAAGTAGAGGGAGCTCATTTTGGCCTTGTTAGCTTGGTAGCTTGTTAGCTTGCTCGCTAGCTGTGGTTGCTGAGCAATCAATAGATATAATAAATGGATAAAATAATAAAAGGACTAGATTCTCATCATAGATCTACATGATATAGGTTAGACGTCTCATCCATGCTGACGGCTAATGGAGTCCAATGTTCACACTGGAGGCCTTCCTTTAAATCCCACCCTGTATGTCTGTTATATAATTACTGTTTTTGGAAGTGTCTCTGAGCATCTGGAAAAGTGCTATAAAAAACAAATGTATTAAAAAAAAGTAAAAGAATAAAAAAAAACTCTCCAGTGGGAGTGGTTTATATTTAGAGATCACTGATTCACTCATTTGACTGTCAATCAAAATAAGACCACTGAGGCCACGCCCACTCCCCATAGACCCCCATAGATGCTCAGTGTCTAGTGGGCGGGGACAAACCAGCATTTATCCAATCAGCAGCTAGTTTCACTACAGTGGAACAACCCACTCTCTGCTGCTCCATTCAAGGCTATTAAAGCTGATTCAACCTGTTTAATGAATGAATGAATGAATGAAATGTTCACTGACCTGTGAACAGCAGCTGATTCTTAACTAAAGTTGAACGTGTTCTAACACATTATTTAGTCAATGGAATTTAAACACAGTAGAACATATTTGACCACTTATTTCTGACATTTTAGGGGAAGATGAGCCTCCTTTTCTGTCTCAGACCATCACCATAGGTTCAGTCACTGTAACTCTCACCTCCAGCTACTAATCAGTCTGGTCTCTGCACCAAAGTTTAATGCTTTCATTTGTTTTTAATCATTAAATCCACCTATAGTGATGTGAGTGTTCCAGTGTCTTTATTTGGGTTCAGTCTCATTAACCTGTTCCCCTCTAGGTCTATTCAACAGCCTACCTCTCTAAATGACATGTCCAGGCTTAATGCAGTATATCTCTACAACTACAGGGGTTTACTGAATGATGTTGGGTTTAAATAAAGCTAACACCTGTGAGATAGTTGTATCAGTGACAGAATCAATTTAACATGAACAGTGTTGAAGTACATCCAGCTAGAATAAAGCAAAGAAGGGACAAATTAGCTCTGCCCCCAAAAAACTCTATTTAGGTTGTTTTAGTAACTTTAGAGACATTTTAGTCCAGGTGTGTCCAGGCCTGGTTTTGGTACATTTCATTAATATTATCATAAAATTGCAGAAATCTACAGATTTATGTTTTCTATATATGTTCATATTTAAACCCAACATCATTCAGTAAACCCCTGTAGTTGTAGAGATATACTGCATTAAGCCTGGACATGTCATTTAGAGAGGTAGGCTGTTGAATAGACCTAGAGGGGAACAGGTTAATGAGACTGAACCCAAATAAAGACACTGGAACACTCACATCACTATAGGTGGATTTAATGATTAAAAACAAATGAAAGCATTAAAATTGGTTTCAGTCTTTATCTCATTTAAGGATGTCAAAACCCCAAGAAACAAATGAGTTGTTTTATTTCAATGGTTTTAACCAACAAATATCTAGGTACAGGTTCAAAATGATCTGAAGAGAAAGAAAAAAGGTTCGCTGGTTTGACGGGAATGAACCGGTGGTGCTGATGTCCAGAGATGAACAGAGACAGAGCAGGAACTGGACTGAACCGGAAGCTTTTCAACTGGTTTGATCATTCACTCTCCACTCAGAACTGGCTCAGGTCAAATATAATATCACACTTTAGTCCAGAGTGTTGCAGCACTCATGAATCAGTAACTCCTCACAAACACACGCAGAGACCAGGTAATGGTGGTTATTGAGTTATCAGGACATTTTCACACCAAATGTCACTAATTACCTGATTATTCCATGTATTTTTAACTTCCAGTGTGTGTTTCAGCAGGAACAAAACACACAAAGCCAGAGCAGAATGTTGGTTATTTAAAGTTTTAACGGCTGAATCACAAACACACGGTTTGACCCTCAATCCTTAAACAACTGACCATAAAGTAGAGGTAGCTCAAGAGTTCAGACATGTTGTTATTGCTTTAAGGAAACCCAACACTTCATAAGAAATCTAGAGTGAATGTGTGCAAAGTTGTAAAATTGTCTGATAGAAGACCTTTATTTTAAGATTTGAACTACAGCTTTTGCCAAATCTGCAAAAGAAAGGAAAGAAATTCAGAATCCAGGATGTACCAAGGCCTCAAAACCACAATGCAAATGATTTTTATCCTGTGTGAAAAACATAAAAAATCTAAACTTCTGGTTCTTTTTTAGAGGTTTTAAAGGTCCTAAATGTGACACTTTTCTTGTGTTTTAGTTGAAGTTTATACAACGTATAGTCTTTCAGTATACATCTCCTCTGTCAAGCTTCTAGCTGGAGCTCTAGAAATAACATGTGACTGTCTAATTAATATTAATGAGAACTAAACCTGTTCCATATGATGCATTCTGTTATTTGTCAATTTAAAGAGTCATGTCTCAATGAATTGACTTCCCCCAAGATGTCATCTAACTGTAATTTAAACAGCTGTTAATAATGTATGGTGTTTCTTATTTGTCTTATATTTTTATCTGCAGAATTCAACAATGTTCTTTCCACTCTCCACTGACCCGTTTTAGATTTTAAATGCATAAAAGAACCACTTCAATTTGTTTATTTGCATTAAGGTTTTTTGACTTTTCCCTAAGTTTAACAAAATAAAACAAAAACATGTTTTCAGTAAGTTATAAAATGCTCTGATTAACATGAGGAGTTTCAACTAGAACTTAATGATAAGACATCTGAGAGAAGGAGGAGAATGACAAGGGAGGACCAGAGGAGGAGGACCAGAGGAGGAGGACCAGAGGAGGAGGACCAGAGGAGGAGGACCAGAGGAGGAGTTTTTTTTCTTGCCTGGATAAAAGCTGTGTGTCGCAGCAGAGCCGCTGCTGCTACAGGAAGATCGATAGTATTTGTATTCAGAGGTGGATGATATTGGCTCATAATAATATTCCTAAATACAGTAGTAAAAGTATTATGATATATATTTGTGCATTAACAGCCTCATTTTTGTAGCTCCTTCAGTTGTGATAGTACTGTTATCACTGCAGTAATAATTGCAGGTGTAGAGTCATACAGAACAGAACAGAACCAGTGGATTTCTAGTCAAATGCAGAACTACGAGGAGTCGGTGTCATTCCTGGGATCCTGGGGCCCGTTCCAGAGGAGAGTTTTTATCCTGCTCTGCCTCATCTCCATTCCATCTGGATACAACATCCTGTCCGTCATCTTCCTGTTAGCTAGCCCCGCCCACCACTGCCACGTCCCCGCCCACAGCAACCTGAGCCAGGACTGGATCCAGGCCAGCATCCCGGTACAGGTCAGAACCAGCTGGACCCGAAGCCTCACACTCAGCATTTTAATAATTTAGTAAATAATTATATTTATATATTTAATATATTTAATATTTATATATTTATATATTATTATATTTAATAATAATAATTTAATAATTTAGTAACTAATAATTTAGCACTATTATGAGTGGAGAGACAATTATCTAATAATTATAACATAACGCATATAATAACATGTATATACATATATATATATATATATATATATATATATATATATATATATATATATATATATATATATATATATATATATATATATATATATATATATATATATATATATATATATATATATATATATATATATATATATATATACACTGATGTGGTCCAGGATGAATTGAGTTTTAAATCTCTGTCCTAGAGGCTTTAAATGAGGCTGATGTTGGTTCCTGTCCAGCAGGTGACTGGACAGCCAGAGATAAGCAGCTGCAGCCGATATGAACTGGACCTCATCCAGAACTTGTCTGCACTGGGTAACACACCCAGCATGTACATCCAGAACCTGAGTGGGCTGGGATCAGGTCCAGATGTCCTCCTGTCCGACCTGAAGCAGGAGGGCTGTAGAGACGGATGGACATACAGCACGGAGCATTACCAGTCCACTGTCGTCACTGAGGTACAGAAACACTGCTGCTATGTTGGAAATGACTAGTACATGCTTTACTGTATTTAATGTGAGTAAACTCACCTCCACTGGCCTTTTTATGTAACTGTTACATAAGGATCCAGACTAGTCAGATCAGCTTTGGTCTGGTCTAAACGCTGGACACTGACCACCAATCATTGACTTGTCTCAACTGAGTGTTTGGACGCTGATGAGAAACTAGAAATGACTGGATTGGTGTCTCCTGTCAGTGTGATGTCACAGCACATCTCTGTTTAACTTCACTTAATATGGATTATAAATTAGGCTGATACCAGGTAGTAAAATGATCCATTTCAGGTTCCTCTGTAAATTAGAGCCAATGACTACACAGGATTTAAACTGTTGATATAACTGATTGATTAGTTGGTGATTTGATTAGTGTATGGTTTCTATGTTGATGTTATTACTTTATGGTTTCTGAAACTGATGATGAATTAATTTTAAATTTGGATTTCCCTTTGTCATTTGACTGGACCATTTTACTTCAAATCTGTCATACAAAAAAGTGGCACAGTGGATATTTGATGATTTATTGGGATTAAATAATTATATTTTATCACATAATTCCAACACAAAATGATCAGAAACAGTCATTATTAATCACAAATATACATGAAAAAGGCAGATTTGGTATTGTGTTATTGTCCTAAGTGATTTACTAAAAAGTGCACCTTTTTGGTAAATCCTGATATCAGCCTAGATATTTCTTATATTTATTATGATGTATGATATGACAAAAGGTCCCAATAATTACAGTAAAGGTAAATTAGAAGTAAATAATTTGTAACATCAACAATGAGAACAACATCAATAATAATTATAATAATATAGAAAAGAGAAAAAATGCTTTGTTTATAGATTACTTTTCATACAGGTGATAGACCATAAAGCTTTACAATAAAATAAATAAAATGCCTCTCAATCCACCAAGAGTTCTGTTTGTCTTGTTTGCTCTTGGTGTGTTTTAGTTTTGTTTGTTCTACCTTCCATAAAAATTCATTTTGGCCACTTCTCTGTGTAAGTCCTGGGTTTTATTAACTCATGAATTAAAACAAGGGAAGAAAGGCAGCGAGATTAGACAGTAAAAACTGTAATTGATCAAATAAACAGAGGCCAATAAGAATATTAAAAATGAGCGAATAGGTGAAGAATGGATATGAATAAAATTAATTAAAACCCAAATTTAAATTCATCTGCCATTTAACCCATTTAATTAGTTGAGTCAATAACAATCATGTTACACTATTCTATACACACTATACACTACACTATACACTAATCATGTTACTACTCTATTTTCTTCATTTTATACTCTTTTCTTTGCAGAAAATATCATTTTAACAACTGTTATATTTGCCATTTGCACAATTTCGCCCATAAAATAAAATCTATTTATCCCATGTCCAAAATTCTTTTTTGGGGGATTATTCTAGAGACTTAAATGATTAAATAGATGTATACATATCAGGGTTGAAAATCATAATAATCTAAATAAAATGACTCTTTCTGGGAGGGTTTGTTCATGTTCGTGGGAAGAAGGAACAGGAAGTTGATGATGTCATGTGACAAGAAGTAGCTGGAAACGTTTTTTGTTTAAACCTTTTGTCTAAGTTATGTACTATCATTATATGTCATTATAAAAGACAGAAAAGCTGTATGAGTAACATTTCAGTTTTCTATTTTAAGTATAAAAAGACAGTCCGTAAAGGCTCATAGACTTAAATGGGTTCAATATGTTCACATTATATCTCTTGTAGGTAACATTTAGTCTGATTATTAGTGGTTGTGCAAATACAAAGTCTCTCATTGTATTTTTATTATAATTACAAAGGAAAGGTGATGATGTGCAGTATACCAACTCTACTAAACTCCTCATCTGTTTACTGAACTTTAAAGTTAATCTCTTGACAAATAAAGTAAAGCAGCTGTACAGTATTATTTCTATTCTATTTCTACATTTCTATGTTTTATCCTGTTAACATGTTGTGTCATTTTGTCTGCAGTTTAACCTGGTGTGCAGCGATCAGTGGAAACAGCCTCTGAGCTCTCTGGCCTACTTCCTGGGTGGACTGTCTGGATGCTTCATGTCTGGACTCATCTCTGATCGGTTTGTTTCACTTTTACAGTTTTAGTGTCCTGTTCCCAAACTCTACAGAGTCAACAGAGGTGGAACATTACACCATAACACAGGCTGCTAATTACCTATTGTTTTAAAATCACTGCATTGGCTCCCTGTGTATCTCAGGATCCTTTCGAACCCTTCAGGCCCCGGAGGTTTTTTCTAAAAAGTTTGATCTTGACATACAATACTATAGAATATTTATGAAATGTCATATATATTATTCCTTTATTGCATAGTGTTGCCATGTGGCAATAATTACTTTTATCTTAATTTTTCTAAAAAGTCAGGATATGAAATCTATGTTTTTACAGTTAGGTGTGAAAAGAAAAGGGGGCTTTTATTTTGAAGGACAATTTATGAGGTCACATGACCAGTATATCCTGTTTGCTCATGGACATTTGACATGTGAGCATCATTGTCTCACAACTGAAGGTTGAACTGAAGGACTTTTATTCAGAATTTGGCAAATTTTCAGCAAATAAAAAAATTACCTTGAATTTAGTTCAATTTTCAAAGTATTTTTTTTTCTAATATGCTAAAATAGATTTGTTGTCATATAGCAACAATATGCAAATATGGAAAAATCCTAGTGTATACAACCTAATGGTGTCTCATTGACTTACATTGCATGAAACTATCCTGAGACTATGTTTACAGCTTTTTCTTACATATTTCTTCTTCTTATTATTATTATTTAGTTCATTTTAAGTAATACAAACAAATGACAATATCACTCTATGTATGAAGTATTTTATCTTCATACATTTGACATCCTATTTGACTTCTTGTCAGCTGAAGTCGACAGTGGTGCCTAGAGGGTTAAGGTACATTTACTAGTTTTTAAATGTCTTAATGGTCTTGTCCATCCTGTCTTTTAGATGCTTTTATCATATCAACCCTCGTGGGTCCTGAGGTCCTCTGGTACCAGACTTCAATCATTAGAGTAAAAACTAAAACCCACAGGAGGCTGCATTCAGCCATTGTAGCCCATGATAAAGAAAAATAACTCAAGTTATTTCTTAACAACAAATTATTGCCTGACCCCTGCAGAGTTGACCTTTTTGTTGTTACCTTGCTGTCAGTGGCTGTAAACATGATTAAATGGAATGTGGTAACTACATTAATATTCAGAGACAGGATTCTCCTTTTCTTGTTTAAACTGTATAATTCCAATCACCCTTCCTCCCTTAGGTGTGATCTCACCACAGGGAAACCTTCCTGTTCTCTTCTCTGAAAGGGAGGCCCCACCTTTCCTTTTATTCATATTCAAATGTCTTTGTTGCCTTGTGATTTCTGTGATCTCATCACATAAAAGCTGCAGACCCACCACCATTCAGGGTCAACTTTCTGTAACAGTAAGATCCACCGTGCTCTATAGTAGACCACTGAGAATAAATTTACCACCATACAGCAAACTGGTACAAGACACATCTGGAACAGCTGCCAGAGGACATTTTAAAAGAAGGCTCAAGACTCATCAGTTTGATTGAGCTTTTAATTGATTCATTCAGATATTATTCTTAATTACTCTACACTGTACTGTAACTTGTTTTTTATTTTTATTTTTTTTTATTTTAATCAACTGTCTTAAATTGTATCTTGATGCTTTTAATGTTTTATGTAAAGCACTTTGAATTACCTCGTTGTTGAAATGTGCTATAAAATAAACTTGCCTTGCCTTGCCTATTATATTTATGTATTTTATTTTATTTATTTATTTTAGATGTATTCCTTTTTATGTTTTAGAACTTAGTTTTGTTCCACTCTGTGTTTTTTATCCTTTTATTTTTTTTATTATGTGTTTATTCTAGTAGTTTTATGGCTCCAGTTTTTCCTCAAGTCTGGATCCTCAGTGCCTGGACATGTCTCTGTTCTCCACCATCATTAGCTGGTTTTATGTGTGTGTGTGTATGTGTGTGTGTGTGTGTGTGTGTGTGTGTGTGTGTGTGTGTGTGTGTGTGTGCTATGCTTTTAAATGTATGAAAAGTGCTATAGAAATAAAGATTGATTGATTAATATTAACCAAAGAGATAAGAGTCTGTCACTTCAACTGGCCAACATTGCTGTAAGGTTGTGTTTACTGAAAGGTTTTAATGTTAATTCTAATCTAGAGACCTTCACATACTGTGAACTTTCTAAATCAAAAAATTTAATTCCATGGTCCACCATTGATGACTGGATGACCATTGATGGGGTCAACCCAATGTTCCTGTGTTCTATGTTAGGGTTAGGGTTTGTAAGGTTTAGGGTTGGATGGAACCATAAAAACCCTTTTCTGATAAAGGATCCTATGTTATAGGACTATAGGTATAGAGAATATTGGTACCATCCCTTAACAATACCATCATCCCCCTTGAGTTATTCCTTTTAATTCAGACGTCTAAACAGAATTCTACGTTGCTGATATAGCTAACATTATCCTCTAATATTTTAAACCTCAGGTTTGGCAGGAAACCCGTTATGTTTGGTGCCATCATCATAATCAGCGTCTTCAGCATAGCGGTGGCCTTTGCTCCGTCCTGGCCTGTCTTCATCATTCTGTTCTTCATACTGGGTCTGGGTCAGATCTCCTGCTACATCGTCATATTTGTACTGGGTACGTGTGTTTTTTCATATTCATTAAACATTGTCCTTTGTTTTATATCCTCCACTAGTTGTCTGCTCCAATTATTATCATATTAATTATCATGTTAATCCCAATGGATACCATTTGGCTGCATCAGGACCTGATGTGATGACATGTGGCAGATAAAAGTTGATTGACTTGATAGATTGACATGGTTGATGTGTTTGTACTTACTTCTACTTATAATAAAGTTCCTACTTATTAAGCCATATTATTTTATACTGCAGAAACAGAAATCAAATCAAATTTATTCATAGAGCACATTGCAATTAATCAAAGTGCTTTACATGTATAAAACAAAACAGATGGATAGATGGAAAAATGGATGGATGGATGGATGGATGGATGATGGATGGATGGATGGATGGATGATGGATGGATGGATGGATGGATGGATGGATGATGGATGGATAGATCAGCATTCTTGTTTCCCACAAAGGGCCAATTATAAAGATCATATATATGTATCTGCATATCTATGGTCTTGGGTTGGACACCTATGTTGTAGGGGGTTAAAGTCATTGATTGTATTTCTTGTTTCTCCACAGGCTCAGAGATCCTGGATGGTTCAGTCAGAGTTATTTTCTCCAGTCTGGCCTTACCCTTTGCCTATGTTTTTGGTATCATGCTACTGCCCTGTACTGCCTACCTGGTCCGGACCTGGAGACACCTGGCCCTGACCATGGCTGTGCCTGGCCTGGCCTGCCTACCCCTCTGGTGGTGAGATGACCTGATCTACCTGGAGATCTTAGGAACTAGTCATTTGCAGACAGCATTTTCATAGTTACACATTTAGAAAAGGATGAAATATGTCAGAATTTGTCCAGTTCTGGTATAATGTCTCTCTCTGATAATCAGGCTTGGACATTGATGTCTTTTATTTGATTTGGACGTGTTTGTAATGCTTACAAAAAGGGCCATACAAATGTTTACTTCAATGCTACATCATCTGGATTAAAAACACTAAATAATAATAATAAATAACATAATTCAGCTGTTTACCATGTAATTGTTGTAATAGAAGATGAAATAATTGACATACTGACAACTTCCAAAAATTCTAAAATACCATCTTAGCATTATAAATAGCTATTCAGTGCTAAATGGATGCATTTGTATAGTTCCTTTCTAGTCTTTCTAGTCCACTCTTTCACACTCATTCTGTGATGCTGCAGCAGCTGACCTGCTTTTCTGGGTCTAATCTAATCATTCACACACAGTCACACAGTCCAATTAGGGCTTCAACATCTTGCCCATGGATACTTCCACAATCCTCTGATTAGTGGACGACACACAGCTGTGTCTGATGAGCTTTAACCCATTAAAGCCTATGAGCCTCTAAGTCTATGACTTGATTTTATACATAAAATAAGAAGTTTAAAGACTTCCAGAACATGGCTGAGTGAGTAGCAGCAATAGGCAGAGCTCTCCCAAGTCGGTTAAAATAAATCCACAAATAAACGTAACTCAATAGACGAAAACAAGGAATGAGAGGTGGAAAACTGATAAGAAGCCAGTGAATCAACAAAAACTTAAACAACCGCTCTGAACAACCTGAAATGGAAGAAATCTCTGAACACGAAGCTAGCACTAGCGAGCACGAGGTGGAGGGAGCAGCGGAGAAAGTTGATGGCCAACGCGAGGCAGGGACGCTACAGGCCAGGTTCACCATGATCCAAAGCGACATGGGAGAGATTAAACAAGAGCTGTGGAGCGAGTTTACGACACTGAAAGACAAACTGAAAAGATTGAAAGTGAAGGAAGAAATCAACAACCTACGACAAGAAATTGAATGTAAGTTTACCGAAAACAACAGCGAACTGAAGGCGCAACAGACGAACATCACAGAAGCCCAGACACACATAGCAGAGCTGGAAGAGTGGCAGGCCGAAGCGAGCGATATACTGACGCTGATGCAGGAGCAAGTAGGTCGGATGCGAGACAAGAAAACGGTCCTTGAAAGTAGATCAAAAAGAAATTAATAGCTGTGTTTTCAGCATCCCGGAGGGGGCGGAAGGGAGCTCCGTTACCAAATAATTGGAGCGACTGCTGAACACCGAACCACTACCGCTACCAGAAGGAACTAATCTCTAGGTTCAAAGAGCACACTGGGCTCATGCCCAAAATCCAGGACTAGGAGGTGTTACCTGGTCAATTATAGCCAACTTTCTACAGTTTGAGATGAAGGAACTGATTCTAAAGAAAGCGTGGCAGAAGAAAATTCAGGCGGACAGTAAACAAGTTTTCTTCGACCATGACTACCCCACTGAAATCGCCCAGAAACAGAAGAGATATGCGGGTATCAAAAAAGAAGGTCTGGTAATTTTAAATTGGACTTGTCTAGACACTAGAGACGCCACAAGTTAGGTTAGCTCTAGGACTAGGAAGGGGCCCTCTCCTGGAGATGAGGATTTCCCCTTCACATTTCTTAAGAATAACAGAACAGGAAAATGGCTAATATTGTCAAATTCATGTAACATATGTTGTCAATGAATGTAAATGGTCTAAATATGCTAAAGAAAAGAGAGTTATGAGGAAACTGAAGAAAGAGAAGGCACAAATCATATTCCTGCAGGAGACCCATTTAACCCAGTCAGAGCATGGTAGATTAAAAAGATATGGCTAATGGAACTTATATTTCAGCTCATATAAAGAGGGACACAGAAGGAGAGTGGTAACATTATTATCAAACCCAATTCAATTTGACTATGAAAAGGAACTCAAAGATAGAGAAGGAAGGTACATCATAGTAAAGGGGAGATAAATATATATGCATTCCCGGAGAGTGATAAAAATCTCTTCAAATCTATGTTCGATGTCATAGATGTAGAAACAGAGGGAATCTTAATATGTGGGGGAGACATGAATACTGTTATGAAGCAGAATTTAGAGATATAGAAGTCTTAAAAGAACTAAAATGCAGTCATCAATATTCATAAACATATCACTAGAAGAGATGGGGATGGTGGATATATGGAGAAAACTACACCCCTTGGATAAGGACTATACACACTACTCAGCTGCTCAAAAAACAGATTCAAGGATTGACTATTTCTTTATAAATCAGAGTGACAGCTTCAGAGTGAAAGAATGTGAGATCGGTGGGGCAGACGTGTCAGACCAGAATCCCCTCTATCTAAAAATTAACATAAATAACAGGGAAAGACGCACAGTGTGGAGACTCATGTAGGAATATTAAACAATGAACAAAGAAAAGAGAAGATAAAAACACAAATAAAAAGGTACATAGAGGAAAACGATAATAGAGAGGTGGACCCGACAATAATTTGGGATGCCATGAAGGCTGTTATTAGAGGGAAACTAATAGCTGAAACTGTATGTATAAAGAGTTAAATTGGAGACATATAAAACATATACAGAAAAATTAAGGGAACGGGAACAGGAACATCAGAATACAAAAGATTCAAAGGTTTATCAACAAATCAGGACATTGAAAACGAAGATAAATGACTTATTATTAGATGAAGTTGAAAAAAGAGCAAGTTTCTGAAACAGAGCTACTATGAAACAGGCTCGAGGGCCACTAAACTGTTAGCATAATGGATCCGAAAACAACAAGCAATAAATAATATATGTAAAATCAGGGACATAGATGTAGAGAACGTATTTCAAAGATATTATGAAGAATTTTATACACAGCCTGAATCTGCAGATGAAGAGGAAATGAGAGAATTTCTAAATTCCCTGGACCTACCATCAATTGGAAATATACAAAACGACAGGTTAACGGACGATATTACAATAGAAGGGGTGAGTAACGCAATAAGTGCATTAAAAAACAACAAATCTCCAGGTAGTGATGGATACCCAGCAGAGTGGTATAAAATGTTTAAAGAAGAGCTAACACCATTACTCAGGGCCACTTTTAATTGGACACTTAAAAATAATAAAATGCCACCATTGTGGACTGAGGCAATAGTTACAGTCATTCACAAACAAGGGAAAGACGAACAGCACTGTGTAAATTATAGGCTTATCTCATTACTAAACGTGGATTATAAAATATATACAACAATTATCTAAAAACGATTGAACTCTTTCATAACAGAAATTATAGAGGAAGACCAAACTGGATATATAAAATGGCGACAAATAGGATAATATTAGAAGAACCTTACATATTATTGCTGAAGCTCAACATAAAAAACAAAGCACTGTATTAGTAAGTATAGATGCGGAAAAAGCATTTGACTGTGTAAATTGGAGATACTTATATCAAGTGCTAGAAAAATTAGGATTTAATAGTAAATCTGTACAATGTATAAAGACTCTGTACCAACTGCCCACCGCTAGAATCAAGATAAATGGAAATCTGACTGACAAAAAACGCTCTACCCGAATCTGTGCCGGCCAGCACTCTCGATGGGCATCTCCTGGGGACCATAACTCACCAGACGGCTCCGATGCGCATGCTTCTGTCCGGGAACCATCATGAAACCATCCAGTTCCACATCCTGCTGTCTCCCCGGCTTCCTCTCATCCTGGGGTACCCCTAGCTTCGGCGACACAATCCCCACGTCAACTGGAAGATGCGGGCCATCCTAGGCTGGAGCCCTTCTTGCCATCAAGTGTGCCTGAAACAAGCATCGCCCCCCCTGCCCATAACCAGTACCAATCCTGCTCCTGACATCACAGGGGTCCCGGCTGAATACCATGATTTTGGAGAGTTGTTCAGCAAGCACAAAGACACCTCTCTCCCTCCTCATCGGCCGTATGATTGTGCCATCGATCTCCTGCCTGGCTCTGCCCCTCCCCGTCGTTGTTTATACTCCCTTTCCACACCTGAGAGAGACGCCATGGAGAAATATATTAATAACTCTGGCTGCAGGCCTCATCCGACCCTCCTCATCCCCATCGTCTTCTTCATGGAGAGAAAAGATAAGTCGCTGCGGCCCGGCATCGACTACCGGGGACTCAACGACATCACGGTTAAGAACCATTACCCTCTCCCACTCATCTCTTCTGCCTTCGAGCTCCTGGAGGGGGCCACCATCTTCACCAAGCTGGACCTGCGCAATGCCTACCACTTGGTCCGCATCAGAGAGGGGGACAAGTGGAAGACTGCCTTTAATACCCCCACAGGACATTATGAGTATCTGGTCATGCCCTTTGGCCTCACCAATGCCCTGGCCATCTTTCAGGCACTGGTGAATGACATTCTCAGGGACACCTAGATGATATCCTCATCTTTTCACGGACTAAGGAGGAACATGTGCACCATGTCCAGGCAGTTCTGCATCGGCTCCTGGAGAACTCTTTATTTGTCAAGGCAGAAAAGTGTGATTTTCATGCTCCGCCTGTCTCGTTCCTGGGCTACATCGTTGGTCAACATAAAGATGGATCCCAGTAAGGTTTCAGCTGTCACCACTTGGCCTGTTCCAAATTCCTGCAAGCAGCTGCAACGATTCCTGGGGTTTGCCAACTTCTACCGTCACTTCATCCGGGGTTACAGCACGGTGGCAGCACCCCTCACGGCATTCACCTCCTCCAAGGTTCCATTTCAGTGGTCTGGCACTGCCCACAAGGCGTTCCAGACACTTAAAGCCCAGTTTACGTCGGCTCCCATCCGCCAAGTTTCGAACTCCGAGAGACAGTTCGTGGTTGAGGTGGATGCCTCCGACGTTGGTGTGGGGGCAGTGCTGTCTCAGCGGGCCACCGAGGACCAGAAACTCTATCCTTGCGCCTTCTTCTCCCGACGTCTGACTCCTGCGGAGAGAAACTATGACATCGGCAACCGGGAACTGTTGGCCACTAAGCTAGCATTGGAGGAGTGGCATAACTGGTTGGAGGGAACTAAGCAGCCATTTTTAAGCTGGACTGATCACAAGAACCTCGAGTCCAGTCAGCCAAGAGACTAAACTCCCATCAAGCCCGCTGGTCACTGTTCCTCTCCCGCTTTAACTTCAAACTCTACTACCGACCCGATTCCCGCAATGTGAAGCCTTTTTCCAGTAATTTGTGGAGGAAGAGGAGTCTGTCACCAGCCCCAATCCCATTCTCTCATCATCCAACTTGGTGGCCACCCTCACCTGGGAAGTGGAGGAGAGGGTCAAGGCTGCTATGGAGGACCAGCCGGGACCGAGCACTTGTACCGAGCGCTTGTCCTCCTGATCGCCTGTTTGTGGTCCCAACCCTCCTCTCTGACGTCCTCCAGTGGGCCCACATCTCTCGTCGAGCTTGTCACCCCGGTATCCAGCACACCAAGGAGATGGTGCTATGCAGGTTTGGGTGGGCTACCCTGGATGAGGACACCCAGGAGTTGTCAATGCCTGTCCCGTTTGTAACCAGCACAAAGTCTCCCACCAAGCCCCGGCAGGTCACCTACATCCACTTCCGGTACCACATCGACCATGGTACCACATCTCCCTGGACTTCGTTACAGGCCTGCCCCCCTCTAAGGGTCACACCGCCATCCTCACGGTATTTGACAGGTTCAGCAAGATGGCCCACTTCGTGCCCCTGCCCAAGTTGCCCTCAGCCAAGGAGACTACCGAACTCATTCTCATTCATGCCCCCACCTACCTGGCGGGCCAGAAGGTGTGGTTGTCTACCCGGGATCTTCCATTGAGGGTGGAATCCAGGAAGTTGGCACCTAGGTTCATCAGACCCTTCGATATCCAGAAGGTCCTCAACCCGGCGGCAGTAAGACTTAAGCTGCCCTGGTCCCCACGAAATCACCCCACGTTCCAGGTTTCTAGGGTCAAACCTGTCTGGGAGAGCCCCCTGGTACCCACAGCCCCTCCACCTCCTCTTCCCCACCTCATTGACGGAGGTCCCGCCTTCACGGTACATCATCTCCTGCGCTCTGCCGGTGTGGAAGGGGTCTTCAGTACCTGGTTGACTGGGAGGGCTACGGTCCGGAGGAAAGATCCTAGGTTCCTGCTCGACACATCCTGGATGCTCAGCTTATCCAGGACTTCCACCATCATCACCCTGTATCAGCCATCCAAGCGTGCCCCTCCCAGAAGAGACCTCGCCCAAGCATTAGCCCCCTTCTCCATCCGGGGTCTCCAGTGATGAGGATTCTGAGGAGGAGGCTCCAGAGGATAGAGTGGAGGACTCGGACATGGAGGTCTCAGAGGAGTTCTGATGATTTTCAACCCTGACATGTATATATCTATTTAATCATTCAATTCTCTAGAATAATTCCTCAAAATAGAATTGTGTAGAGGAGATAGGAATAGATTTTTGTTTATGGGCAGGTTTGTGCAAACAGCAACTATAATAAGCATTAAAATGCTAAACAACAAAAGGAGAAAAGATAGATTACATGATTGTTAGTGACTCAATGAAATCTGGGTTTAAATGAGTTAAGTATAAAATGACAGTCATAGACATATTGACTCTTAGGCTGTAATGGGTTAATGTTGTGTTCCCTGTCCACACATCACCTCCCCACTCAAAGAACGCCTGCCTGTATTTAGTGATTAAGTGCAACTTTATGCCATTTTTCACTTGAAAATGAAAAATAAAATACTCTCAAACCTAAGTAGAGGGCTCAAGGCTGATACCTTTTTTATTAAGTGCAGAGGACATCGTTCATAAATAACCATGTTTCTCAGATGATTTCTGGCGTGGATCAACTTCTTACTCATTCCCACCATGAGTGAGGAAGAGTCTTATGACACACACATGGATAAACCAGAATGATCTACAACTTTACTAAATTTTACCCCAAACTTGTTTCATCTAATAAATTATAGAGGGTGTACTGTGATGGAAAAAATATGGACACACTTTCTGGTGGGTTAGGGATAGTGAATTAGAAGGTGCCTGGACTAATTTTTTTGTTTGTCTTCCTGTGTCTCCCAGGCTACTTCCCGAGTCTCCTCGTTGGTTGGTGTCTCGAGGTCGTTTGCATGAGGCAGAGTTCCTGTTGAGGTCAGCGGCTCTGAAGAACCGAGTTGAATCTCCACATATAATCTTCTTCCCTGCCAATGTAAGGATGAAGTAAGCTCCTTGTCCCATACATGACAGACCAGGAGTTATCTGGTTTGGTAAGGTATGGAACTCGCCATACCTTGACTATGGTAGACATATTTTTCATTACAAGTAGGACTCAGCAATGTTACATTTAAAAAGTCAGAATGATCGAAGCTTGTTAGGTTTGTGTTCACCATATTATTATTATTATTATTTTTTTTTACCATTTTAAAAGCAAAACTAAGGTTTAATGTTATTATTGAGACTAATTATCATTGTTCCAATAATCATAATCAGACATAAGCCTAAACCATATTTGTCAAACTACATGTTAAGAGTCGTAAAACCTTGAAAAACGTCTCATTAAGGTATATTTAGAACAAATGAAAATGTGTGATTAATTAGTTGTTTTTTTTTTACTTTTGTGCTTTATTCTAGCTGGATGTACTTCAACTCTGTACATGTTAAATTGCTTCTGTCACTGATACTACTATCTCACAGGTGTTAGCTTTATTTAAACCCAAGATCATTCAGTAAACCCCTGTAGTTGTAGATATATACTACATTAAGCCTGGATATCTCTCATTTTGGAGAGGTAGGCTGGTAAACAGACCTAGAGGGGAACAGGTTAAGAAGACAGAAAGAGGCTTAGGGTGCTCAGGAGACTTCACATATATATAGTCCAACTAGTTTCTGTTTCTCCACAGGCTGAGAAAGCAGCTCTGCACAAGTCTGAGTCCCTGGGCTTCCTGGACCTGCTGAGGACCTCAAACATCCGACGTATCACGCTCATGCTGTGGCTCTCCTGGTGAGTTAAACAACATAGAATTCAGGAACTTTTCCCTCTTTTTCTTTCCCTTGCTACCGGTAGCAGGTCTCGGTCTCTTTCTGTTGCAGGTTTTCCATCTCTGTCAGCTACTTCGGTTTGTCATTCAACATGTCCGGTCTCTATGGCAACCCGTTCCTGAACTACTTCCTGGTGACAGCTGTTGAGATCCCAGCGTACCTTGCCAGCTGGCTGGCAGCACGAAGCCTCCCTCGCCGCCTGTCGTTCTGCAGCCTCAGCCTGCTGGGGGCGCTAGCGCTGCTCCTCATCCAGATGACTCACAGTAAGACCAGCACAAGCTAGTTCCAAATTCTCACAATATATAAAGCCTATGTGCAAAATGTAGTGTGCATATAGAACAGGGGTCACCAGTCCTTGTCCTTGTCTCAAGCAATAGAGGAGTAAATATTGCCATGTTTTTGCCATGTTTTATATATATATATATATATATATATATATATATATATATATATATATATATAATTTAGCCTGAATAAAACATGAACAACAAAAGCTCTGCGACCACTCAGTGACTCAGTGTTTCATCACTACTCTTCTTCTCTCTCTGCAGGTAATCCAGGTCTGAGCTTGTTCCTGGTGCTGCTGGGTAAATTTGGTGTTCTGGCGGGTACTGGTGTGATGTACGTTTATACTGGTGAACTATCACCCACAGCCATCAGAAACACAGCCATGTCCACCTGTGCTATGTTCTCCAGGGTGGGTTCATCCATCTCCCCATACCTGCTACAGCTGGGTGAGACCTTTATGTTCAGTAATAATACATTTAACCCCTTAATGCCTACTGTCCTGAATTCCCATCAAACCGTTTTCATTCCCCCTGCAGCAGAGATAGCATACACATTCTTCCCCCTGCTGGTTTGTTAAAGTGAGTTTCAAAGAAGAAACATGGAGGTCCAGCTAAGGCTATTCCAACACAGGAGGTGATTCAGATGCTGTGGTCACTGGTCAGTGGTTGAAAGTGAGCAGCAACACTGTAAGTGACCAAAATGTAAAGGCCAGACTGTCTTCAAATGATCAAAGTGCAAAGTTCATCTGAGCCTCAACAAGAACCACAACTGATGAATGAATTCCACCAGTAAGAACCAAAGGGTCCAATTCACTGGATCACTTTACAAAGAGAAACTAGTTATAGTATAGTAGTTAGTATATAGTTATAGTTACTAGTTATAGTATAGTAGTTAGTATATAGTTATAGTTACTAGTTATAGTATAGTAGTTAGTATATAGTTATAGTTACTAGTTATAGTATAGTAGTTAGTATATAGTTATAGTTACTTAGTTATACTATAGTAGTTAGTATATAGTTATAGTTACTTAGTTTTAGTATATAGTTATAGTTACTAGTGATAGTATAGTAGTTAGTATATAGTTATAGTTACTAGTTATCGTATAGTAGTTAGTATAGTTATAGTTGCTAGTTAT
This sequence comes from Lepturacanthus savala, assembly GCA_030544235.1. Classification (NCBI taxonomy): domain Eukaryota; kingdom Metazoa; phylum Chordata; class Actinopteri; order Scombriformes; family Trichiuridae; genus Lepturacanthus; species Lepturacanthus savala. The sequence continues at coordinate 27,751,528 of CM060470.1, forward strand.
AGTATAATAGTTAGTATATAGTTATAGTTACTAGTTATAGTATAATAGTAAGTATATAGTTATAGTTAGTTATAATATAGTAGTTATTATATAGTTGTAGTTACTAGTTATAATATAGTAGTTAGTATATAGTTATAGTAACTAGTTATAGTATAGTAGTTAGGATATAGTTATAGTTACTAGTTATAGTATAGTAGTTAGTATATAGTTATAGTTACTAGTTATAGTACAGTAGTTAGTATATAGTTGTAGTTAGTTATAGTATAGTAGTTATTATATAGTTATAGTAGTAACTAGTAGTTAGTATATAGTTATCGTAACTAGTTATAATATAGTAGTTAGTCTATAGTTATAGTTACTAGTTATAGTATAGTAGTTAGTATATAGTTATAGTAACTAGTTATAGTATAGTAGTTATCATATAGTTATAGATACTAGTTATGGTATAGTAGTTAGTATATAGTTATAGTTAGTTATAGTATAGTAGTTATTATATAGTTATAGTAGTTACTAGTTATAATCTAGTAGTTAGTATATAGTTATAGTAACTAGTTATAGTATAGTAGTTGGGATATAGTTATAGTTACTAGTTATAGTATAGTAGTTAGTATATAGTTATAGCTACTTAGTTATAGTTATTAGTATATAGTTATAGTTACTAGTTATAGTATAGTAGCTATTATATAGTTACTAGTTATAGTATAGCAGTTAGTATATAGTTATAGTTACTAGTTATTGTACAGTAGTTAGTATATAGTTATAGCTACTTAGTTATAGTTATTAGTATATAGTTATAGTTACTAGATATAGTATAGTAGTTAGTATATAGTTATAGTTACTAGTTATAGTATAGTAGTTAGTTTATAGTTGTAGTAACTTAATTATAGTACAGTAGTTAGTATATAGTTATAGTTATAGTATAGTAGTTATATAGTTATAGTAGTTACTAGTTATAATCTAGTATTTAGTATATAGTTATAGTAACTAGTTATAGTATAGTAGTTAGGATATAATTATAGTTACTAGTTATAGTAGTTAGTATATAGTTATAGATACTAGTTATAGTATAGTAGTTAGTATATAGTTGTAGTAACTTAATTATAGTACAGTAGTTAGTATATAGTTATAGTTACTAGTTATAGTATAGTAGTTAGTATATAGTTATAGTTACTAGTTATTGTATAGTAGTTAGTATATAGTTATAGTTACTAGTTATAGTATAGTAGTTACTATATAGTTGTAGTTACTAGTTATAATATAGCACTTAGTATATAGTTATAGTTACTAGTTATAGTATAGTAGTTAGTATATAGTTATAGTTACTAGTTATAGTATAGTAGTTAGTATATAGTTATAGTTACTAGTTATAGTATAGTAGTTAGTATAGTGTTATAGGTAGTTATAGTATAGTAGATATATAGTTATAGTAACTAGTTATAGTATAGTGGTTAGTGTATAGTTCTAGTTACTATTTACAGTATAGTAGTTAGTATATAGTTATAGATACGAGTTATAGTATAGTGGTAAGTATATAGTTATAGTTACTAGTTATAGTATAGTAGTTAGTATATAGTTATAGTTACTAGTTATAGTATAGTAGTTAGTATATAGTTATAGTTAGTATATAGTTAGTAGTTATAGAGTAAATAAAAGCAGAAATAATTGTAAACAATTTTGTGTCTTCAATAATAAATCTACCATTGGTTTCCATGAATGTCTATTGTTGCTGATTTGCATCAAACCTATTTTATGTGCTATAGACAAATTAACAATCTCTACTTATTTTAGCACCAGATTAAAAACAAAAACACAAATAATTCATTTTTATATAATTGTACATTTTTCAGGCATCAAGGGGTTAATTTCATTTCAGTTGGATCATGTGTAAAGTTCCTTATTTCATGATTATTTCTTATATTTGTCTAAATGCTCTGGTCTGCAGAGAAACATTTTTTGTGGGGCAGTGACAAATAATGTTTGGTAAAATGAAAAAAGTCAAACTGTTTAAAATACAGTGTTAAGAATCATTCATCAGGTCTCTCTAAATGAACCTTGTGTGTTCATGTTGATTTCTCTTTATTTGAAAGTCCATTTTTATCATATTTTTTTACAAAAATCATAAATTTCTGACATGACATTTTTTGACATGAAATGTCAAATGGTGTAACCAAAAAAAGATGAATGATCAATTTAAAATATTTTGTCCAACTAGAATCTAAAACTCCTTGATAGCATGTGTGTTTTTAAATTCTAAAAACCTTTTTAAGAGAGTAAAAGGTTTTTGACTAAGCACATTACATTTTAGTCACTGACCCTTAACACAAACTGGGGACAGATTTCATTTGTACAATATTCTAATGAAGAAATGGTACCTATTGATGTAAAGTTGTAAATCCCAGGGACTGATATCTGAAACTAAACCCTAACGATCTCCTGAATGAGAATGTATGTTTTCTTTGTCGATTTGGTGAACTAACTCCATGAATGTTCATATCAATTCTGTATTGATTACTGATTCTAACTCATGGATCATGTTGTCAGCTGTGTTTTATCAGTTCCTGCCGTGGATCGTGGTGAGTTCACTGTCGGTGCTCAGCGTCGTACTCTGCATCTTCCTGCCAGAAACCTTCGGACAGCCACTGCCTGATACTATCCAGCAGGTTCCACTCACTCAGAGGTCAGTCCTTATTCCTTCACACTTTTATATAACAGCATTAGTTTACTGTTTGCTTTCAGCCATAAAACTGTTTTACAGTACAGCTGACAGAGCTTTTCTAGTGGTGATATTCTTAAATAAAAGTTGTTCTATACAACAATACATGGATATATTTGGCCAATTTTGTCTTTAGGTCATTTTCTATTAATGCAAAAACAGTTGACTCCAAGCAGAAAGAGCCACAGTTGATGTAAGAGTCTCTACTGTAGTTTTGTGCAAAAAAAACCCACAGAGAAATCGCCTTTTAAAACAAGATTTATATAATGGGAAAAAAAACATTATGATGTAAAAGCATAGTGTAATTGCATTTTAAATAAGACTCTCCTCATCTCTCTTCAGGTTCAGGTGGCCATGGGCCTCCACTCCTCCAAAGGATGATGGGAAATCAGCTAAAGACCAGACTATGGGCCCTGAGATCATCTGCACCACTGGCCTATAAGACTCTGTAAGACTCTATACGACTCTGAGACTCTATAAAACTCTCTATCACACTACAAGACTCTACAAGACTCTGTAAGACTCTATAAAACTCTATAATGCTCTATAACAGTCTACAAGACTCTATAAGACTATAAGACTCTACAAGACTCTATAACACTATATCACACTCTATAACACTATAACACTCTATAAGACTATAAGACTCTATAAGACTCAATAAAACTCTATAAGACTCTACAAGACTCATAACACTATAAAACTCTATAAGACTCTATAACACTATAAGACTCTATAAGACTCTATAACACTATAAGACTCTATAAGACTCTACAAGACTCATAACACTATAAAACTCTATAAGACTCTATAACACTATAAGACTCTATAAGACTCTACAAGACTCATAACACTATAAAACTCTATAAGACTCTATAACACTATAAGACTCTATAAGACTCTATAACACTATAAGACTCTATAAGACTCTACAAGACTCATAACACTATAAAACTCTATAAGACTCTATAACACTATAAGACTCTATAAGACTCTACAAGACTCTATACAACTCCATAACACTCTATAAACTCTATAAAATTCTCTAAACAGCATTAAAAAACAGAATCTAAAGATGCTAAAACCAACCAAGTCAAGATATCTTGAATGTTATCCTGTTTTGTCTTGAATGTTATTGGTGTTGTTGCTTTGTGTGTCCACCAGGGGACGACGTGTCAACACTAGAGAATCTGCAGCTGTGATGCATTCATGACACCTAAGTGACAATCACAATAGTTCATTGTGTTTGCAGACAGCAGAGTCAGAGTGATGAAAAACAATGAGACAATCAGCAAAACCAGTCAAAGCTTCACTGATAATTAAAACTCTGAGAATGACTATAACTGTAGTTATAATCGAGACAGAAACTATTAAAACCAAAAAAGAAGTGAAGTTGGCAGAATGTTTGAAAAAAGGGTTAAAATCAAAGCACTTGACTAATTTGCTGTATATCTAGTCTACTGTGTTTCTGCTCATGGATTGGACACTGATGCATTAACAATATGAACGTGACATGAACAATCACTTAATTATGAAAAGCAGGAAAGTGGACAGATGTAGTTATGGTGGATGTGAACATTAATCTGAGTGTGAATCCAGGGTGTAAAACATGACCTTTCTGCTGAAGCAGCAGCAGTTTTTAACAGCAGCAATGTGACAGTTTATACAGAAAAAAGTATTGTTGGTTTTCACCAGTATGATGAATAAAATGTAAAATGTCATGGATGAATTAATAAACCACAACTGGAAGAACAAAGCAGTTACAGCATCTTTCATTATTTAAGTCTGTATTGTTCCCTGACACTGACATCATTATCAGAAATACTATTTGATGAAGTGCGACACGGTGGAGCAGGGGTTAGCGCTGTTGCCTCACAGCAAGAAGGTCACAGGTTCAAGACCTCCTTTGTCCTCGGTCTGGGACCTTTCTGTGTGGAGTTTGCATGTTCTCCCCGTGTCTCCATGGGTTTTCCTTCCTCCCACAGTCCAAAAACATGCTGAGGTTAATTGGAGACTCTAAATTGCCCGTAGGTGTGAGTGTGCCCCACGATTGGCTGGGGTGTATCCCTGCCTCTTGCCGTAATGCGCTGGGATAGGCTCCAGCAGACCCCTGCGACCCTAATGAGGAATAAGCAGGTATAGAAAATAACTGACTATTTAATGTGAAGAAGAAACAGAAGAAGATATTCCAGTATTACTATTTTTTAATCTACCTGACTATGCCGCCTAATATTTTTTTTATTGAATTATCTGTTTATCCTACCGAAGATGAAGTACTTTTTCTGAGGGTGCATGAATGTCTCACAGGTGTGAACTATAAGGGGCGGGGCCTCTTTTCCTGTGGCTCCACCCAGGATTTATGAACAACAGGTTTCACTGAAAAGAATCAACCAGGCCAATAAAATAATTCAAATTTCTAGTAGTGTAGTCGCTGGTTTTATTTCAGTAAATGTTCAAACAATTCAATATTTCACCACAAATTTGAAAAAATGACAACCTAAAAACCTGTAATCGAAAAAGAATGATACACATTAAATATGTAATCCACCTAGAATATAAAACTTGTTGATATCATGTGTTTTTAATTTTTTTAAAACCTTTTTACAAGTTAAACTATCTGGTACCAAGTTTTTAGTTACACCAAGCAACAGTTTTATTACTGACCCATATACTAGTACTGCAGTAGCTTAACTACATCAATCTAATACTTGTATTGCAGTACTTGAATTATATCAAGTGCATTATACTTTTGTACTGTTACTGCAATAGTTTAACTACATCAATCTTATAATATTAACTTTTACTCCATAAGTGTGGGGGCCAAATCTGGGCCACCACCTCATTTTCTGTGGCCCCTCAACAGCTTCACAGACTTGTGTGATTTATTGAGAGATGGAAAGTGAATAAATGTTTGAACTTAACAGAGACACACTGGTCACGTTGTCTTTGTACGACTTCAGTAACTCCAAAATCTTTTCTCAATCGGCCACGAAGGTTGTTTAAAAACAGGAAAGTTTCTGTTTTTCCTTATTTTCCTTTGTTGAAGTACATCTGTCATTACTTTCTTGTTCTTTCTATTCTTTAATATTTAGCATAGCAACACAAAACCATAGATTCCAATCTTTGAAACATCCATGAAATAAATCAAACAGTTAATAGTGGTTATCAGCATATTCTTGTATGAGTCTCTAGATATCTGTGATGATTTTACATGTTTTGCTGCAGCATTTTAATAATTAGACACTAACAACAATATAACATTATTTCTGAATCAGCAGATTTTTAAATTCTGTTTAAAAAACTTTGCAAATTGTCACCAGCACTATTATGAGTGGAGAGACAATTATTTAATATAATAACATATATAATAATAATAATAATACATAGATACAGATATATGGTCTTTATAAGTGGCTCTTTGAGGGAAACCAGAACACTGATGTGACCCAGGATCAAACTGAGATTAACTCCCTGGTCTAATACATGTATGGTCCATCTGGGCTTTTATTTTGGAAATTATTTGGAGACGGAAGTCACATTTTTTCATTGAGTTCCACCGCGCCTGCGCAGAGCAGCACCGCCTGTTTCTACGTGTTTCACTGTTCAAAGCGAGCGGAGCAAATTGGGACATCCAGAGGGATTTAATGGAAAAAAGGTTAAAAATCTGCAGGTAAATCAGCCTGGGAGGAGGAGAAGGAGCAGGAGGAGGAAGAGGAGGCCCAGTAGAGGAGGAGAAGTGGGAGAAAAGAATCTGGAGAGTAGAATGCCACCGATCTGAGTGAAGGTAAGAAAACCAGCCTCATCTCTACTTCTATCTCTGTCGTTATTAACGGGGACGCAGAGCTTCCTCAGGAGGAGGTGGAGGAGGTTAGAGCCGCAGAAACCGCTGCTCAATGTAGGTCATTGTGTCTGAGAGCCGAGCCGAACCGAACCAAGCCGAGACTAACCGAGACTAACCGAGCTGGACTGCTGCTGCAGGGAGGCCGCAGCCAGGAGGAGGATGAAGATGATGAAGAGCTGCAGCTGGACAGATGGACAGAGACAGATAGAAAGACTAGGACAGACAGAATCAATAATCAATAACAGCATCGATACATTTGTATATCAGTACAACTCTGGAACTGGAGAGTTGACTAACAAAACCACTGTATAAAACTAAACATTTAAATAACATTTAATCATCTCAATAAAAATGGAGCCACAACTGTTGACAACACTGATGATAAACACATGAAAAGTCTCAGTAAAAATATTTGTTTTGCATCATCACACAGAGTGTGAACTTATTGGGGGAAGTTTTTCTTCCCAACTTGCTCAGTAGTAGAATAAACATGGTATAGACACAGGTTTATATTCTACTAGTACAGTACAAGTAGAAAATGAGTGTGCAGTGATTGGTTGATTCATCTATTAGGTGACAAATGTCTAATTTTGATCATTTAAAATCCTCTAGTAGAACACATATCAATATAAGCACTGATATCTTGTTGTGAGTCTAGTTATTATAGTTATATTTTTGGATATTGGTGTATGCTGATGAGGCATCAGTGTTTTCCTGGTTTCAAACACTGCATTACATTGAAGTCATTTTCATCTCAGTCTGTTCTAACTGGTAACGCTATAGACTCCAATAACTGAACTGGCAGCAACATACATATAAATACATATTCATAACAGATAGAAGGTAAGCAGAGAAAATGTCATCTGTTTGTAGCTGTTTTCAAAATGTATTAAACATAGTTTAGAAATGATGCATTAAAAGGGCTGTGAGATGCCCCCATCACAAAGAAGATAATGTCATCTCTTTATATAAACTACTATTACCAAAACATAATAAATATATATCTGTATCCACTCCTATTGATTTAGCAAGAAAATAATTGGCAGGTTAATGATGAAAAAATATTTAATTAACAAATATTTAATAGACAAGAGCATGCATGTATGGGAGTTATTAGAACTCAAGAGGATTTATAGTAGATAAATAAAAAGACAGATTCTATAAAAGACAATGAAAACAACAGATGTATAAATGTAGTGGAATTGAAAATATTATTAAAGATTATTAAAGTTTATATTGTCTTCTCTTCAAACACTAGGCAAGACCTAAAGGATTATTTGTATTTGTTGAGAGTTTGAAGCAAAGATTTATACCAAAAGCTGATTTATCCTGATTTAGTTTAGCATAAAGACAGAAAACAGGTGAAAACAACTTGAATCTGTTCTTAGGTGACAAAATCAACATATAAACACCTACTGCAGCTCATTAAACTAACACGTTCAACCCATAAAAACTGACAAGTTGAGCCTGCTCCTGGCCCAGAAATCCAGGATGGATCATTTTACCTTTTGGACAGAGCCAGGGAAGCTGTTTCTGTTGCTGCTCTCAATTCTCAGCTTTACTCATGTTTGCTTGATTCCAGATTAATACGATATGGAAAAGTATCAGATGAAGAGTAGAAGAATGGAGCAGTGGTAATTTAAACCAGCAGAATGTAGTGAGAAATGGTCCCAACAAACACAGATGTTGAACCCAGCAGACGGTGGTGGTGGTAAAACAATAAACTGAGTAGAGAGATAAAACAGGTGGTGTTAGTGTCTGAACTCAGTGTTCTAACGTCTTTAATGGTTCCACCAGCAGGTCAAACCAGGGCTGCATCAAACAGTTTCATCATTGATAAATCTAGAATCTATATCTAATAGACAGGAATATAAACTGATGGACAACTTTACTGACTGATGGCTTTACTGCACAAATACAACGATGAAACAGACCGTAAATCACTGACTGACCTGAATGAGCCAGAATCAGAATCATCATGGAGAAATGCCAGATAGAAAATAATCCTCTTGGTGATGGGTCTGTGCTGCTTCATACGCTAGAGAGACCGAGGACTAGAGACCTGATACTGTGGACTAGTGTCTATGGACTAGTGTCTATGGACTAGTGTCTGTGGCTAGTGTCTGATACTATGGACTAGCGTATGTGGCTAGTGTCTGATACTATGGACTAGCATATGTGGCTAGTGTCTGATACTATGGACTAGTGTCTGTGGACTAGTTTCCTGATACTAAGGACTAGTGTCTGTGGACTAGTTTCCTGATACTAAGGACTAGTGTCTGATACTATGGACTAGTGTCTGTGGAGTAGTTTCCTGATACAAAGGACTAGTGTCTGTGGACTAGTTTCCTGATACTAAGGACTAGTGTCTGATACTAAGGACTAGTGTCTGTGGACTAGTTTCCTGATACTAAGGACTAGTGTCTGATACTAAGGACTAGTGTCTGTGGACTAGTTTCCTGATACTAAGGACTAGTGTCTGATACTAAGGACTAGTGTCTGTGGACTAGTTTCCTGATACTAAGGACTAGTGTCTGATACTAAGGACTAGTGTCTGTGGACTAGTCTCCTGATACTATGGGCTAGTGTCTGATACTATGGACTAATCTCCTGATACTAAGGACTAGTGTCTGATACTATGTGACTAGACTAGTGTCTGGACTGGTGTCTGATACTATGGACTAGTGTCTGATACTAAGCACTCATGTCTAATACTATGGACTAGTGTCTGATGCTATGGACTAGTTTATGTGGACTCGTGTCTGATACTATGGACTAGTGTCTGATACTATGGACTAGTGTCTGATATCATGGACTAGTGTCTAATTCTGTGGACTAGTGTCTGATACCATGGACTAGTGTCTGATACCGTGGACTAGTGTCTGATACCGTGGACTAGTGTCTCTGGACTAGTGTCTGATACCATGGACTAGTGTCTGATACCATGGACTAGTGTCTCTGGACTAGTGTCTGATACCATGGACTAGTGTCTGATACCGTGGACTATTGTCTGATACCGTGGACTAGTGTCTGATACCGTGGACTAGTGTCTCTGGACTAGTGTCTGATACCGTGGACTAGTGTCTGATACCGTGGACTAGTGTCTGATACCGTGGACTAGTGTCTCTGGACTAGTGTCTGATACCGTGGACTAGTGTCTGATACCGTGGACTAGTGTCTCTGGACTAGTGTCTGATACCGTGGACTAGTGTCTGATACCGTGGACTAGTGTCTGATACCGTGGACTAGTGTCTCTGGACTAGTGTCTGATACCATGGTCTAGTGTCTGATACCATGGACTAGTGTCTGATACCATGGTCTAGTGTCTGATACCGTGGACTAGTGTCTGATACCGTGGACTAGTGTCTGATACCGTGGACTAGTGTCTCTGGACTAGTGTCTGATACCATGGTCTAGTGTCTGATACTATGGACTAGTGTCTAATACCGTGGACTAGTGTCTGATACCGTGGACTAGTGTCTCTGGACTAGTGTCTGATACCATGGTCTAGTGTCTGATACTATGGACTAGTGTCTAATACCGTGGACTAGTGTCTGATACCGTGGACTAGTGTCTCTGGACTAGTGTCTGATACCATGGTCTAGTGTCTGATACTATGGACTAGTGTCTAATACCGTGGACTAGTGTCTGATACTATGGACTAGTGTTTGAGAAAACTCAGTGCATGAAGGATTAAGTTTAGAGCTAGATTAGGGTTAAAATGTGGGCTAGGACTAGGGTCAGGATGTGGGCTAGGATTCAGGGTTCAGATGTGAGTCCATTAAACAGAGAAATAAATATCTCCTGCGTGTGTTCATTTGTCTCCAGATGTCCACTGTTACCATGGAAGCGACCAGCATCCTCTCCATCCTCAAGAAGAAACTGGCCTTTTTGTCAGGTAACACACACACACACACTAAACACACATCCACCACCAGTCTCTGAGTCCTCTACTAGGGCCTTCTGGTGGATCAGGAGTAGTTCCAGTCTGGTATCAGGTAGTCATGTAGACCAACATGTAAACTACCTTCACTTTTATATAACAAGCTACATGTGTGGGTCTAAAGTCTAGTTTATTCTTTTATTTTCTTTACTGTGCATATCATAGTTCTGCATTGAGGGAACTAGTTTCTCTAATGAATCAACCTCTTCACAACCAACACCAGGTAAAAAAAAAAGAAAGTCCAGCACAAGACAGAAAAACACATCCCCTTAAATAATACATACTCCAGACTGGATGTACTGGACTTTCTTTTCTTTTGCCTGTTTTTTTTTCATTCTTGTACCAGGATGCAGTGTGTGTGTTTGGAGCTCATTGATATCAAAGAGAAAATGATTTTATTGCAAATGTGGAGGCGAAAGGAAAAAATAAAACAGTCTAAAAAAACATTTCCCTTAACCCTCTATTTCATAGTATGGTAACAATTACTTTATCTTCATTTGTGGTGATATGAAATGTACGTTTTTACAGTTAGGCATGGAAAGGGGGCTTTTATTTTGAAGGACATACAATTTATGAGGTCACATGACCAGGATTGCTCATAGATTTGACATGTGATCATCACTGTCTTATAACCATAGGTTGACTTTTATTCAGAATTTGGAAAATTTTCTATATATATATATATATATATATATATATATATATATATATATATATATATATATATATATATATATATATATATATATATATATTTCCATATATATATATTTCCATATATCAACAATGAGCAAATATGATAAATTCCTAGTGTATACAACCTAATGGTTGACTTAAATAGCGTGAAACTATGGTTACAACATTTTCTTATATTTCTTAAATATATCTATTAATATCTATTATTTAGGCCATTTTAAGTAATAAAACATACAAAACATTTACAACACAAGTATGAGCTACCATGTCAACATGTGTTTACATTTAGTTTACTCAGTAATCAGATTACTCTTTACCTTGGTTTTCCTGGTTCTTTTTAGGGGGTAAAGACCGTCGTAGTGGTCTGATCCTGACCATCCCCCTCAGCTCAGACCAGACCAGCATGGAGGAACTCAGTGCTACACTGGACTACCTGCTCAGTATCCCTAGGTACACACACACACACTAATACACAGATACACACACAGACACACACACACTAATACACACACACACACACACACACACACACACACACACACACACACACACACACACACACACATTAATACAGATACACACACACACACATATATATTCTAACAGCTTTAAATCTTAATTCTGAATTGTTATAACTGAGACTTTACTGCTTCAGACTGAATATTAGACAACCTGGTTTATTAGAGACGTTTCCAACTGCTGCTTTTGGAAAATAAATACTCTGAGACACTTTTGAAGAGACACTTTCAGCTGTTGGGAAGATTTTCCAAAGACACTAACAGAGTGAAATACTTCCATTAAAGCTTAAAATCAATCCCACATTCACAGTCAGGATCATTTCCTTTGTCAGTTTTCACTTTTTAGTCCATAAAAATGTTCCACTCCTCATCCTGGATGACAGCAGTAATCCTCAGCTCGTCTGTTACGTTTCTGCAGTGAAGACTCACTCCTCAGGAATTCTTTTCCTCCAAAACACTTTTAACAGGAGCCATCAGAAACTTAGTGTCATTTAAACTAGGCTTCATAAAAAAACAAAACTTCAGAATCAAGTCAAACTAAAAGACTAAAGAGCCCATAATGCAGTATTCTATGTTACACCCTCTATTCAAAAACAATCTGAAATGTTCTCCAACAGAAAGAAGACTATTCCATTTTCTCAAACAGAATAAAAAAGAATGAGTTCTTATATTTGGGTCAAGATTTCCTGGAATCTGATATCATCTTATTAGTTATAATAACAGTATTCTTGACAAAGTAATTACTGAGATTTAATGCAGTGGTATCATAATTGATATGAGTGATATCCAAAACTAGGAAAATAAGTTGTAGACCCAAGTTGTAATAAGGTTTAATAATCTTTTAAATCCATGCACATAATCTGGCAGCAGATGTGAAGTTTAAAGATTAGATTTGAAGCCTCTGAATATTCGCTCCAACATCAACTTCAGCTGCAAAACACTGAAAACTGATGGTTTGGTTTGGCAATTATTTCCCCTATCATCAGGGACCAACCCAAACATGAGCAGGAAACGGTACATTTAAACGTTAGCGTGTGCTCCTAGCTTGAATGCTATCTTTGTTCTACAGAATGCTAACTCCCTCTCTGTCCCTGGCAGCAACAAGTGTAAGGCTCGGGGCTTCACCGTCATCGTAGACGGACGAAAGTCTCAGTGGAACATCGTGAAGACTGTGGTGCTCATGCTGCAGGTAACAACATGTTTAACACTGACCCGTGGAGAGAAATATGGTTTGGAGCAATATAAAGAATTAATAATGCATGTCCACCAGATAGTTGTTGTTTTAATTTCCATGGAGATGGTGTAAATTGTTGCTCTTCTCAGATATTAACATTGGCTTTTGACTGAGCTTCAGACATCAGGACAGTTTCTGGCAGTGTCTAACTAAAGACTCTTGATGATTGTTAAGTAAATCACAGCTTGATGAACCTACTACAACATATGTGCCAAACCCAAGGCCCGGGGCCCCAATCTGGGCCGCCACCTCATTTTCTGTGGCCCCTCAAGAGCTTCACAGACTTATGTTATTTATTGAGAGATGGGAACGTGAATAAATGTTTAAATAAATGCTGTTTATAAACAGGAAAGTTTCTGTTTTTCCTTATTTTCCTTTGTTGAAGTACATCTGTCATTACTTTCTTGTTCTTTCTATTCTTTAATATTTAGCATAGCAACACAAAACCATAGATTCTAATCTTTGAAAAATCCATTAAATAAAGTTAATAGTGGTTATCAGCATATTCTTGTATGAGTCTCTAGATATCTAAAATCTAAAAATCTTAGCAAATTGTCACCAGCACTATTATGAGTGGAGAGGCAATTATCTAATATAATAACATATAATAATAATAATAATAATAATAATAATAATCATAATAATAACAACAATACATAGATACATATATATGATCTTTATAATTGGCCCTTTGAGGGAAACCAGAACACTGATATGACCCAGGATCAAACTGAGTTTAACTCATCTGGACTAGAACCTGAACTCTAGTTTAGCTGAAACTGTCCTGATGTCTGATATAATCTATTATTTAATAATCTATTATCTAATAATAATATCTAACATCATTATCCAATAAGGAGCCAACTTTGCCACTGAGAACTGATCATGCTGCAACAACTTCAGTCCTAATTCATTCCTGTATTAAAATAAAATTACATCAACTCAAAGTTTCCAGGTGTAGGATTCAGATGTGTTGTTGATCATGATGATGTCAATGACAGGGATGGTCATGTGACCTGTCATATACAGGTAGTAATCATTAATTAATCATTAATTATCCTGGTGAACTGTGTGTTTAATGAGTGAAGAGAGGCTGAGAGGTGAAGTGTCACTTTGTTAAAGTTTTACTAACGTTTGTAATTTGATTAAATCACTATTTTTGATTGTAGACAGATTACATGTTTTTACTGCAATAAAAATAATAATAATAAAACACAGATACATCTTTGGATCTTCTCAATTACTACAAAAAGCCAGCGAGCCAGCCTTCAGTCTCTTATTAGCCTCCCGCAAATTCGTATTATTTTGGATAGTCACCTGCACCACGTTCACTGAGCTACAGCAACAGTCAACACTATCTCCATGGAAATGAAAACAATCTCATGGCCACAAGATGGTATCACCATTATTTATTTTTTATCCAATGTGATCATAGGGCTTTGTAGGTTCCAGTAACACCATAAATATCATTGTCAGGATATTTAAAGTGGAGGATGGTGATTCTTCTTCTTCTTCTCCTCCTCCTCCAGAATGTGATCCCAGCTGAGGTGTCTCTGGTCTGTGTGGTGAAGCCAGATGAATTCTGGGATAAGAAGGTCACACACTTTTGCTTCTGGAAGGAGAAGGACCGGCTGGGCTTTGAGGTGAGTCCACCACCACCTTCATAAACCACTTCAGGTTCAGCCTGGATCCAGTTCTAAGATCATGGAGATCCCTCGGAGGTCTTTATGGGTTTTTAAAACATGCACCTGATTAGGTCCAATTTTACTTTATGACAAACACCTACAAAACTAATGACATTCATTCATCCTCAGTTGTATTTTGTCTTTAGTGCTAATTGGTAAATGTTAGCATGCTCACATGCTAATGTACAACTATTCACAGTAAGTCAGAGATATTGTTATTTACATGACAGATTTTCTATTTGGTCTGGATTTTAATGAACTAAGTAAAGGTTCACATTGATATTACAAATAATGACTGAGAAGAAACATTTTCTTTAGTTTATATATTATATATATATATATATATATATATATATATATATATTTATTACCCCCAAAATGTTTGAAATCTGAGTCTCTCACAATATCCCAAACCTATTGTGAGTAGTATAAGTTATGGGTCTTTGTAAAATAAATCCACATGGGTAGATCCAATATTAGCTGTTTTATTGAACATATTTTATAAATTAGAAATCACATATTGCAGCTAGCATTGTTGCTAATGGGCATATTTGTTTCCCATAATGCTTTGCGAGAACCTTTTGACCCATAGGTGTCAAACTCAAAGCCACCGGGCAAAGTGAATAAATGTTAATGGAGACACCCTGGTCATAATGGCTTTCCTCAATCGGCCATGAAGGTTCCTTTGTTGAAGTACATCTGTCATTACTTTCTTGTTCTTTCTATTCTTTAATATTTAGCATAGCAACACAAAACCATAGATTCCAATCTTTGAAACATCCATGAAATAAATCAAACAGTTAATAGTGGTTATCAGCATATTCTTGTATGAGTCTCTAGATATCTGTGATGATTTTACATGTTTTGCTGCAGCATTTTAATAATTAGACACTAGATACATATGTATGATCTTTATAATTGGCCCTTTGAGGGAAACCAAACACTGATGTGGCCCAGGATCAAACTGAGTTTGACTCCCCTGTTTTGACCAATCAGAGACTGATTCAGCCTGAAATAACTCTTCTTCTTCTCTTCTCCTTTTTACTGACACTTTTTAGGTCTATAAATGTACATTGTGTGTTCAAGGTGGTTTCTTGTTATTTAAAAGTCCATAAAAGGTCATAAAAGTCATAATTTAATTTACAAAAATCATGATTTTTGTAAAAAAAAAATTTACAAGAAATGTCAAATAATTGTTTGAATAATTGTGATTTCAATATTGACAAAAATAATGGTGATAATGATTTTTCCATAATCAAGCCAAAGTGGACAGGATTATTTGACTTCCTTCATCCATTTAGCCTCAGCTCAGACAAACTCAGAAATCTTTTTTCCTAATCCAGTCAGAAGTACAGTGAAAATATTTTTTCCTCCCAGAAACTCTGCTAGTGCATACTCTGGTTCATGTTTTATCGTCTATTTCTGCAGTAACTGCAGTTATTATTGGTTAGAGAACTAACATTTATTTTTAAAGTGGCATTGTTATTTTGCTAAAGCCTGGCGTGTATTATACGTCATAAGTTATCAGTCTCTGATTGGCCCAATTACATTGTGATTTCTGGAAATCCCTGTGGGAAACTGGAAGTCCAAACTGATCCATGGAATAGAAGCAGAATGTGATTTCTGGCGATGAGGATGAATTTTCCAGTCTGGTTCTGAACAACCACACTGTCATAAAGAGGCTGAGGCCAGATTTAGATTAAATTCTAATTTTCTCTAGCTTTCAAATAACCACCACACCCACTGAGTCTGTATTTCAGAACACACACTTTCTGCATTGTGTCACCTGATATCAGAGAAAATGAGCCTGTTATAATAACCTTGAGCATCATTATCTGTCCTGAGTGCTGCTGGAAACCTGATCCAGGATCAATGCTTCAGTGTGATTTCAGGCCAGCATCCTCCATTACAACAGATGGTTTCAGCGACAGATCAGCAGTCACTGTGACCCACATTTCTGCAGCCGTGTTGCCAGGGTAATCGGAGCATGCTGCAGAATCTGTAGTGAATTTGCTGCACATCGATAATCCATCACAGTCAAGTTATTAGACTCTTTAGTTTTTGAGTCAAAATGCTGTTTCTGTTTCTGTGCTGCAGAGACAAAAGGAAAAGTGTCTCAGGTGTGTTCAAGGACGCTCCGACATCTGAGATCAGTTGATGATGAATGGCTGCGGTTTTTATTCTAGTTCATGGCCCCAAAGTCACAATATTCTGGTCCAAATATCCAGGTTGGCTTATGTGTCAAAACATGATGTTTTATAGAGTCAGTGACTACAAATTATTTAAACTGTTGATATAACTGTGGTTGACTAGTAACGAGTGATTGATTAGTTTATGGTCTCTATGGTGATTGATTAGTTAATGTTTTTATGGTGATTTGATTAGTTTATGATTTCTATGGTGGGTGTGACAATACTACAAATCTAGACTGAACCAGAAATGTGAAATAACAAATCTAACTATTTCTAGATTTATAGAGCCTAAATAATTATATTTTAGCACATAATTCCAACACAACATGATCAGAAACAGTCATTATTAATCATAAATATACATGGAAAATACATATTTGGTGTTGTGTTATTGTCCCAAGAGATTTACCAAAAAGTGGAACAGTTTACCAGATATCAGCCTCTAACTGCTCTAATACCAAATGCTTGTTGAAAGGAGAAATCTGCAGCTTTGACAACAGTGGACTTGGATGTAGTTTGCTGTTTACAGGCTGTTGGAGCTCATCTTCTTCACTTGACTTTAATACGAGCACACACACACAAGCACACACACACACACACACACACACACACACACACACACACACACACACACACACACACACACACACACACACACACACACACACACCCCACTGTCACACAATAGTTTAGATGAGTCACATTTCAATCCCCTTACTGGAATTGCTCTTCCAGCAGCTGTGTGTGAGTGTGTGTGTGTGTGTGTGTGTGTCATAGTGGGGTGTGTGTGTCATAGTGGGGTGTGTGTGGTACAGCTGCTCTAAAATGTGACCCAACATTTAAATAAGCAGCCATTCTGAGCTGAATCTGCTGCAGCAGCAGCTGGAGACACATTCCTACCATTTGTCTCCTTCAATGTGAAGCAGCTTTTCATTCTAATGCACTTCTCTGTTGCTTTAAGCATTTAATAATGTTATAGGATGCACAACACACATAAAGTTGGTATATTTCATTGAAGTGTTTCTTCAGAGGAGGATTTTATTGTCACCTGCTCCTCCTTGCTTTTTAAACATCTCATTTTTATTGCTACCATATTTTATGTTTTAATTGTTAATATATATTTCATATATATATTTTTTTATTGTAGTAGTTTATTTTATCAGGTTTAGTGACGTGTGCTGTGACCTCTGGACCAGGTCAACCTGGGAAAAGAGATCTCAATGGGTTTATTACCTGGTTAAATAAAAGTTAAATTTAAAAATAAAAAAAATAAAAAACATAAAGTTGTTATATTTCATTTAGGTTTTTCTTCAGAGGAGGACTGTAAAGCCTAAGATCAGTGTGGAGGTTTCTCACAAACAGTGAATTCTTTATTTCCACATTTAGAAAGTGGTCTGAACTTTGTCTTGTGATGTGAATTCTGTTGTTTCTGAACTGGTAGAATGGGCCGTGTCTTCACTGGAGTTTCTAGTAGGAAAAGCTTTGTATAAAGGAGCTAAATTATAAGTTTCACTGTGCTTCTTAGTGATGACTCCACTGCTGGAAAAGGACTACAATTTTCTAGCCAGAGTCCCCGCCCCCAGGCCCTGAATCAGCCAATCACAGGCCTCCACTCACCTCATCATGGTTTAGATGAAGCATCGTCATTATATCCAACTCATGAGAGAAGAAATGTTATGAAAGGTCGTTCCTGTAAAGTTAAGATGGAAATATGAATGTAAGACTATTAGAATAATATTTATAAACATTTTAAAAGACCCTACAGACGTGTTAATACATAGTTATAAAAATCAATTTGACGTTTTAACAGAAAAACCCACTTAAATAAAATGAATCTACTTCTTTCTCATAAAAAAAATCCAGAATCTGTAAATGTGAAAAAAACTACTTAACAATGTCAGTGTTTATACACTACAGCATACTATACACTTGTATAAGTTGATTATTGAACCAGGATTGACTTACAAACTAGTTGTGATGTCACAAATCATCTCATACGTACATGTCTTAATTCTAGATTTAAGATGAGCACAGAGAAACTTTCCTTCTTCAGGTGAATGTGAAGTTAAACTACAAACAAACATTATTCTATAAACTGCAGCTCAGTAATTAGAAGTGAACTTAAGTGAGAGTTCTTTGTAAATTAGTCAATTACATGTTTAATTGCAGTGTTTTTTCCAAAAGAGACCAGTTTGACCTAACAATTAAAATTGATATAAAGGTGTCGATTTACTTGCAAATGTAGAATTTTTATTTATTTTTTATTTAACCCTTATTGAACCAGGTAATAAACCCATTTATATCCAGATGTTTTCCCAGGGTGACCTGGTCCAGAGGTCACAGCACATGTCACTAAACCTGATAAAATAAACTACATTCATTTAAATACCAAATAAAACTAAAGTGCAGCAGAAACAGTTTGATGTTAAAGTGAAATATGCATTAACATTTAAAACATAATGTGGTAGTAATAAGAAATAGTATGTTAAAATGCAAGGGTGTAGTTATTTACAATAAAAGGTAAATATATGACATATATATTAACAATTAAAACATAAAATATTATGTTTAAAAAGCAAGATGACAATAAAATCCCCCTATGAAGAAGAACCCTAAAAATGAAATATACTTTATGTGTGTTTGTGCATATCCTACTGTTTAAGAAGTAAAGAGCAGCAGGGGACATTTAACATTTAAAAACACAGACACTGTCTGATTGACTGTTTTTGTCTGTTCAATAAAATGGAGCAGGACATTTTTAGTTCTGTTTGGAAAGTGTTCCATGCAGCAGGGGCAGAAACAAGAAAACACAGAATAGGTCTAGATTGATTTTAATTAGTAATTTTTGTTTAGGCCAGAGAAAGCAGCAGTGCTGGAAAACCTGTTGTTTTTATTATTATTCTCTGCTAAAACTGATGCTGCAGCCTAAACTGTTCCAGGGAGGGTGGTGCAGTTTGGAGGGATGATTTAGACGCCACATGTAACTCAGACACACGAAAACAAGTTATATCCACCTGCAGGGGGTGCTATAACAAACCAAAACCTGTTTTGGCCAATAACTCCCATACTACATGTTTCACATTTAAAAACCTGAAATATAAAGTCTTTACTTCCTGCTGCTGTGAGTCTCTACAATGAACACTGCTAAAACCACTGTTACTGCAGCTGTATAATAGTTTTTCATGTGCACTAATCTACTACAATGTGTAATATCCACCCTACTCACTGTGGGACAAATAAAGGATTATCTGATCTGATCTTATCTTACCTGATTTCGTAGACAGACGACAGTCAGGACCCGTCCCCCCTCCCAGAGGGTCAGGGTCAGGCAGCTCCAGGAGGGTGAATCTAGATTGATTTTAATTCATAATTTCTTTGTTTTGTTATTCATTGTGTTTCAAATTTATTTCACAGCTCATCTACTGTAATACATGTCGTACCTTTTTAGAACGTACAACTTATGTTTTAGGATTCTCATTTGATTCCATTCATGTTGACTCCCAACAATTTATCATAGAACTGGATACCAGACTGAAAAATGGCTGCCATTCATTTCAATGTTAGTTTCTCTCCTGGTTCAGATGCTGAAAAAGTTCCTGACTTCCTGGTTTATTTCCTGGTCATGTGACCCATAGAGACTGATCAGTAGAGTCACCTCCCATGATGCTCTGGGGCCTCCCATCATTCCCTGGGGTGATGAGAACTTGGAAAATGCTAACAAAACTCACATTTGAGTCATTTTAATTCACTTGTTGACCACTTAAAAAAAAAATGAATACAAAAATAAATTAATGAATAAAAACCTGATGCATGCTGCATCACATGGCTGTGACATCACAAAGGGAATAGAGACTTTTCCAGAACTTTTCTGGCCGTTTGAAAGGTTTTTGATGGATGAAATGTCTATGAATTAAAAATCTGGAGTCCATAGATCAGTAGTTAACAGGGTTATAGCTGGGGGTGTCCTGGAGACAGTTTATCAGCTTCTCTTTTACTATTGATGTCTGTGGGAAAATGATTTTTGGGTCCATGGGATTTGTTGTTGCAGTACCACGAGTGGCCACTGGGGAAAGAGAGGCAGAACCCTATCCAAGTTTATAATACATCCATGTTCTTTTCTGACTGATGACTCTCTTCCTGCTGGTGTGTTTCCTGTTGCCTGTCAGGTGATCCTGGTCTCAGCCAATAAGTTGACCCGTTACATCGAACCCTGTCAGCTGACCGATGACTTCGGGGGAAGTCTGGACTACGACCACAACGACTGGCTCAACAAGAGACTGGTCACTCATTTATTTGTTGTTTTTCCATATTTGCTGTGATGTTGAATAATCGTTGCCGTGGTAACCTGACACCCAGCTGGTCTGAATGTTTTTTTTTTTTCTATTTTGTGATTTTCCGCAGGTTTTTGAGAAATTCACCAAGGAGTCAACGTCCTTGTTGGACGAGTTGTCAATCATCAATGATAGCGACAAGAGTGCCTCTGTGGACAAGGACAAGTACAAAACACACACACACACACACACAAAACACACACTGAGTTGTGTATAGAGAACTAACAGTAGCTGCATCTTTCTCCTCCAGATCAGCTGACTGTGTCCTCCTGCCGTCCTTTGACCCTGAGACTGTTCTCCAGACGGGTAAACACGACCTTCCTCTCTGATTAAAACTGATTAAAGCTGAGTTTATACATCTGAGGACAGAGCTATGGCATCATGGAAATAAAATCATTTTCTCTTTGATATCAATGACACACACAGACACACACGCTGCATGCTGAATGTCTGAAGGAGGGTTAAGACCAGGGAAAAAAGTCCAGTATAAAGAAAAAAAAACAGGCAAAAAAGTCTGGTACATAAAAGAAAGAAAACAGGCAGAAGAAAAAAAAGTCTGGTGCATACAGAATATGTGTTATATGCATATGGAATATGTGTTATTTAAATCTATATTGCATGAAATATTAGACATGGTAAAAATGTTTAATTACTTAATGTGGCCTAAATAATATATATTTAAGAAATATAAGAATATAGGAATTTTCCATAATTGCATATTGTTGACATATGGAAACAAATCTATTTTAGCATATTAGAACAAAAATATAACAAAATTAAACTGAATTCAAGATGATTTTTTTTTTCGTGAAAATTTTCACGAATTCCGAACAACCTATGGTTATAAGACAGTGATGTTCACATGTCAAATGTCAATGAGCAATAGGGATATTGGTCATATGACCTCATAAATTGTATGTCCTTCAAAATAAAAGCCCTATTTCCATGCCTAACTGTAAAAACATAGAAACATGAAGATAAAGTAATTGTTGCCATATGACAACACTGTGTAATAGAGAGTTAAGAGGGAATGAAAGAAAAAAAAACAGGCAAAAGAAAAGAAAGTCCAGTACATCCAGTCTGGAGTATGTATTATTTAAGGGGATGTGTTTTTCTGTCTTGTGCTGGACTTTTTTACCTGGTGTTGGTTGTGAAGAGGTTGATTCATTAGAGAAACTAGTTCCCTCAATGCAGAACTATGATATGCACAGTAAAGAAAATAAAAGAATAAACTAGACTTTAGACCCACACATGTAGCTTGTTATATAAAAGTGAAGGTAGTTTACATGTTGGTCTCCATGACTACCTGATACCAGACTGGAACTACTCCTGATCCACCAGAAGGACCTGGTAGAGGACTCATAGAGACTGGTGTGGCCGGTGGATGTGTGTGTATGTGTGTGTGTGTCTGTGTGCGGTGTGGTGTGTGTTGGAGGTGAATAGAGTCTTTGTCTGTGGTACCACCCTCCTCTGTCTGCCAGCTCTGTTCATAATGTCACACACACACTGCTGCAGGATTGTTTCACATGATTTTATACCAGACTTTGAACTCCTCTCCCCTTTGTCTCTGTCCTCCTCTGTCCTCCCTATCCCTGTCTGTCCTGTCTGTCCTGTCTGTCCTGTCTGTCCTGTCTGTCTTGTCTGTCTTGTCTGTCTTGTCTGTCTTGTCTATCCTGTCTGTCCTGTCTGTCCTGTCTGTCCTGTCTGTCCTGTCTGTCCTGTCTATCCTGTCTATCTTGTCTGTCTTGTCTATCCTGTCTGTCCTGTCTATCTTGTCTAACCTGTCTGTCCTGTCTGTCTTTAGGTCATGAGCTGCTGTCAGAGCTGCAGCAGCGTCGCTTCAACGGCTCTGAGGGAGGAGGAGGAGGAGGAGGAGGACAGGGAGGTGAGGAGACGAGACAGGTTAACTGATGTCCTCTGGAGTGTTTTCTGCATATTCATGTTGGGTCTGATGTGTTTGTATCAGAGATCATACAACGCTCCATTCATCCTAGGTTTGGTGCTCCAGTGATGCTGCTGCCATTAATCCTCAGTGAATCTACCCGTGGTTACTGTGTCACTGTGTCCTCACCACAAACATCACACACTGACAGAAATAGTCCAGCATATCCACATGTTGTGTAGGACTGTCCCACAAGTCATTAGATTCAACTGTCATTGCATATGTCACAAGTACAAAGAAATGAAATGCAGCATGCGTTGCATCTTGATGCAATGACGCCTCAAAGCGTCACCTGAGTAGGACACGCCTCCGTCCCTGGGGGGTTAATGCTCAGGTTTCCATATACGTGTTCCCATGTGTTCTCTCTTTTCTGTGAGATGAACTATTGATTGATTTGTAAATGCAGAACCCTGGAGGTGTGGATTTATATCTAAAACACCTGTTATGAACAGGTCAGTATTCTAGAGAGTTCTAGACCGGTGTATCAGCTATGAATTAAACCAGGGGTCTCGAGTCCTGGTCCAGAAGGGCCGGATTGGGTCCAAGTTTTTGTTCCAACCAGCAGTAACAACCCAATTCTACTAATGAAGGTCTGTAGTAATGGCTCTAGCGCAGGGGTGGGCAATTCTAGTCCTAGAGAGCCACAGTGGGTCCAAGTTTTTGTTCCAACCAGCAGTAACAACCTGATTCTGCTAAAGAACAAAAACCTGGACCCACACTGGCCCTCCAGGACCAGGACTGGTGAATTAAACAGATCTTTAAATCAGAACACCAGCAATCCCACCTCACAGGTAAGGAGACATGCTGAACTCCTGACCTCTGACCTGCAGGTCCGGCCTGGTGTCCCATGGAGGAGGAGCTGCTGGCTCAGCCTCAGGTGATGAAGCTGCTGGACTCTCTCAGGGAGCAGTACACCAGGTACCAGGAGCTCTGCAGACAACGAAACAAACGCACCCAGCTGGACGAGGTCCACGCCAAGGTCATGCAGGTAAACTGATGAAATCTCTAGTTTTCTAGTTTAGTTAGTGGCGATGAGTGTCCTCCTGTGCTGCTGTAATAGCTGTATGTTTAAAAAGGTGAGTTAAGCCAAAATACTTAGAATCAGTTTGATTTTGATGCATTGGGAACGCTGCATTTTATCTCCTAAATGTGAAGTAAAATGTCAGTTTTTTAATGACTTCACAGTAAAAGAAGAAAAATGAATATTAGGCTGTTCAGAGAAATAGCAGTGTCTGCATTTTTCTTTACAAACTTTATACTGATAATTTTACTGTATAAACTGAAAAAAGCTTCATTTTCATTCCTGTGAATCACTCAAGTCATATTTAGTTTCATAACCACAGTTTCTGGGACCAATAAAATGCTGTTTCTGAGGCAAAACCAATAAATTCAGAGGAATTCTGAGGCTGAAACACCTGTTCATAGGAATCATGGTCGTAACAACTAAATATTACTCTAGTGATACACGGGAATTATATATCCTGAAGGTTTTTCAGTTTCTACAGTAAATAGCTAAGCTGTTATTAAACTGCTATTTCTTTGAACAGCCTAATATTATTTTTTTCTTTATTTTCTGTACAATACTGAAAAAATTAACACATTTTTCTTCACATGTTCATTTAGGATCTAAAATGCAGTGTTCCTCATGCACAGTTATAAAAATGAATATGATGATTTCTGCTTTTAAACACACTGCTGTTATGTTGAACACTACTGTAAACGCTAATGGCTGCAGGGAGAACATATAGTCACAGAGCTGTTAATGCTTTTCCTATTGAGAGTAGAAGAACCAAACAATGGAAACAGGAGGTAAAGCTGAAAATACCTGACTGATAAAAAAAAAATAAGTCTTCCCTCAATCAACCTAAACAACTAATAATCCAGACTTTATTTCCTTAAATAGAATTGAAATGTCAGCAAAATGAATGAATGGTCTACAGCAGTGGTGTCAAACTCAGTTTAGTCCACAACCAGCTCAGTTTGATCTCAAATAGGCCAAATTAGTAAAAATTTACCTTTGAATAACAACAGCTACAAATTCCTTTCCTCCTTTATATGTAAGGTAATAACATATAATAAATATTTACAGCATTATTCACCTTCAATTTACAAAACAGGAGGTTTATTGTTCCATTTTCAGTTTATTGTTACATTGCAAGTCAAAACACATTTAGTTTTTCATGATAGTATATCTAGAACATCTGTAGAATATTTGATCTCTTGAGCCCTGAAAGATTCTCTCTGACTTCATATTTAAGGAACTGTAACATTTTGTTGTCACATTAGTACAGTTATCCAGTGGGCCGGATTGGACCCTTTAGCGGGCCAGTTCAGGCCCCCTGGCCGCATGTTTGACCACTCCGTTCTACACAATCCACAGCAAAAGCAAACATGATGGATAGGAGACTAATCAACCCTTTCAGCCTGATAACAATCACGTCTGTTCTAGTGAATCTGTCAAAGGAAGGAGAACAAAACCAGTTTTATAATTAAAAGCTGCAGCCAAAATGACTGTGGCTCATCCAGAAATTAAATAATCAAGGATGGTTGAAATCACAGAGATGAATAACCCTCTATTACACAGTGTTGCTACATGGAAACAATTACTTTATCTTCATTTTTCTAAAAAAAACTGTGATATAAAATATATGTGAAAAGGGGGCTTTTATTGTGAAGGACATAGAATTTATGAGCTCTAAATTGCCCGTAGGTGTGAATGTGTGTGCGAATGGTGTATGTGCCCCACAATAGGCTGGTGACCATCTGGGGTGTATCCCTGCCTCTCGCTGTAATGCGCTGGGATTGGCTCCAGCAGACCATGTGACCCTAATGAGGAATAAGTGGGTATAGAAGATGACTGACTGACAATTTATGAGGTCACATGACCAGGATATCCCTATTGCTGATGGACATTTGACATGTGAGGATCACTGTCTCATGACTGAAGGTTGATTTTTTTTCCTTGCGATATAAAATCTATGTTTTTAGAGTTAGGCATGAAAACAGGGCTTTTATTTTGGAAGGACATACAATTTATGACCCGGATATCCTGTTTATCAGTCCCTATTGCTCATGGACATTTGACATGTGAGCATCATTTTCTCACAACTGAAGATTATCTTTTATTTAGAATTTGGGAAAAATGACACCAAATAAAAAAAATTACCTTCATTTTATTCAGTTTTGATGTTATATTTTTTTTTCTAATATTCTAAAATAGATTTATTACCATACATCAACAATATGCAAATTTGATAAATTGCTAGTGTATACAACCTAATGGAGTCCCATTGACTTACATTAGCATGAAACTACCCTGACACTATGGTTACTACTTTTTCTTACATATTATTTTATTACATCTATTAATTAGGTCATTTTAAGTAATAAAAAAAGGTCTGGTCATGTGACCTTTCACACTAGTCAGACAACATCAATAGATTTTATACCAAGAATATATTTTCTCTTCATTTCAAAGTTGAATTGTTTACTCAAACTAAAACACACAGTTTCCAGAAGAAAACACATGAGCTCAGAAGTGTGAGTGGTGGAATTAAATGTGTATGTGGAATAATTTGAAACTATCCTGAGACTATGTTTATAACTTATAATTCTTAAATATATCTGTTATTCAGGTCATTTTGAGTAATAAACACCTTAAAGCCTGTTTTACCATGTCTCAGTGTTATTTCATGCATTAGAGGGTTAATGGGTAGAAACAGCAGCTCCTGAGAGTAGATGTGCTACACACTGTATTGTGTGAATCTGTAGACACTGTTACTCCAAGTCTCTCGCCCTGATTCTTTTATCATGGAGCCTTTGACCTTTGACCCCTGGCCAGCGGGTTAGGTCTGTTCTTCAGTAACAGAACACACACACACACACTGTGGTGATTACTGGGGCTTCCTGGCCACCGCCGCAGGGGCTGATGGGTAACACCACTGTCTTGGAATTGAGCCGGGGGTTGCCATGGTAACCTCAACATGTCGGTCAGTAGCCAGGGGGGTGGCCTAGTTCTGGATTTTGTGTGTGTGTGTTATCTCTCTAAGACATCAGTGACCTGACAAATACAATGCACACATCTGCATAGTTCCACATGACTCTGTTCTGAGAGTAATAAGCTGATTGTGTGTTTTTTATTTTCATGATTTATTTTGTGTTTGTCATAGGAAAACCTCCTTTTAACTGAATCACTGGTTAATACCAAACATATAATACACAGATAAAAAGTAATTAACATGAACTTGTGACTTATATATGTATGTTATGGAGTTTTAAAGATGTGTGCTTTTTTTTTTGATAATATGTCCCATTTTAAACAAAAACTAATCTCATAAGAGACGACTAGAGATCAAGGAAAACCTTGATCTAATTTTGTGGTATCATGTGAGTTCCTGTGGAGCTGGAGCGCCTCCTGCTGTTCACTCAGCTGCTCTACAGCTCCCACACAGCTGGAAAAGTTGATAATACTTTTTATTTATTATTATTTCTCTCCCTTAAATCTCTTCTATAAATCTTTTACCAAATGAAATCCACAGCTGATCTTATGTGATTTCAGCTTTTAACTTGTGTTTTTCTTTAGTTAAGACATTTGAGAACATTACTTAGGGCTTTAAGAAACAGAGATGGCATTCTCACCATTTTAGAGATCAAACAATAATTGATTAATCAAGAAAATGTATCCACATGGTTTAATCTTTTTAAGGGAAGTGTGTCTGCAGCATATGTCTTCAGCTCATTTGATATTTGGAAATAAAATAAAAGGTTCCACATACACATTTAATTCCACCACTCACACTTCTGAGCTCATGTTTTTTTCTTCTGGAAACTCTCAAAGTGTTAGTTTGGGTAAGAAATTCAACTTTTAAATGAAGAGAAAATATATTCTTGAGATAAAATCTATTGATGTCTTCTGACTAGTGTGAAAGGTCACATGACCAGACCTTTTTTTATTACTTAAAATGACCTAATTAATAGGTGTATTAAAATAATATGTAAGAAAAAGTAGTAACCATAGTGTCAGGGTAGTTTCATGCTATGTAAGTCAATGGGACTCCATTAGGTTGTATTTTATTTTATCATATTTGCATATTGTTGATATATGGAAACAAATGTATTTTAGAATATTAGAAAAAATATATAACATCAAAATTGAATTGAAGGAAAAAAATAATATAAAAGGCCACTGTCAGTCATGAGACAATGATGCTCACATGTCAGATGTCCAATTGTCAAACAAGATATACTAAATGTTATGTCCTTCAAAATAAAAGCCCCCTTTTTACACTAAAAAAACAGGTTTTATATCACAGCTTTTTAGAAATTTAAGATAAAGTAAATGTGTACTGTCAGTACAATACAGAGCACAGTTCTATTTAAAACACGCATTGCTGTTTGTCATAGATGATTTGACTTCAGGTGAGTTTTTACTATTGTAGATTCAAACACTGTTTAACATGAACTATAGTAATAAAATTATTAAGTCAATTCTAATCATGTTTCATTCTTATTATACTGTTTTATATTTCTATTGTGTGAATGGGTCTAAGTGTAGAATGGATCCTGTTTATATTGAGTATGAGTCTTTTTATATAAAATCTAAAAGGGCATGGAGATTGAATGTTAGGAAGCTCAAATTAAAAAAATGGGAATAAATGGGTTAATGTGTCACATCTCTGCTTTAATATGAGTAGGTTTACGTCATCATAGGAAAAGAATGTCCAGAATACTTCTACTAATAATTGACTATAGCAATAAAACAGTTGCTGCCATCAGATCTACACGAGGCTGCTGCTGGATGAGTTTAAAGGTTTAAAGTGTTTTCTGTTATTTATTAATTAAATAATTAATTTATTTCTATCAGGTGGTCACCTGGCTGCAGGGTCCAGGTTCTGAGCTGCTTAAAACTCATCAGGCCATTGGAGACTCCATGCGAGCGGCTCAGGCTCTGCAGCAGAAACATGAGGAGATCGAGAGCCAGCATAGTGTAAGGCCACACACACACACACACACACACACACATATATATATATGTACACACACAATTATATTTATTTCATTGTTAATTTTATTTATGTTATTTGTCAGGGACAACACAAACACAATGCACCAGAAACATGCTAGTGTTGTATTGTATATGTGGTTTATATAGAGGCTGGTCTGGTTAGGCCTTTCTATAATATACACCATCTACCTAAAAGTAAAATTCATAAATTACAAAGAAGCTCTATACTAATGCAATTCCAAGTCTGCAGTGTCAAATCCATGATTCTATATACAAATACAATCTATGACAATGACAGAATTACAGGGTCAAATTCATAAAAAATGATAATCTCAATAATTTAATTACTCTGACTGGTGTTCACACACTTGGTTGGTTTTCAACCAGGATTTAAACAGGTTCACATGACTTTTTATGCTGGAACTCAAAAGATTTAGGAGTTTTAGAGTCAGTGTGAAACCAAGATGTTTTAGTTTATCTTCTATAGCTTTGCTATATAGCAACACCATAGTCATTTGATTTTGTCCCAGAGTGAACTGTGATATTCAGGTTCACTGCAACAAATGTGGATTGTTGAAAAGGAATGAAAACAGTATTTCCTGGTCATATGATGTGATTATTTTTCTTTTCCTTCAAAGTAAAATTTTTTATGACTAAACAGTAAAACATGGATTTTAAATCACTGCTTGATAGTAATATTGAGCCATATGTTAACACGGTGGTTAACTTTGTAGTAAATGAGCCTCGACCTGGATGTGTGTGTACAGGAGTGGTTTGCGGTGTATGTGGAGTTGAACCAGCAGATCGCTGCCTTGCTCAGTGGTGGGGAGGAGGAGGAGGTGGCGGAGCTGAAGGCTCTGCAGCAGCAACTCAGCGACGTCTGCTACCAACAGGCTGCTCAGCTGGAGAGTCGACAGAACGTCCTGCAGGCTGCACAGGGCTTCCACAGTACTACACAGGAGGTACAATACACTATAATACACACTATAATACACACTATAATACACAGGGCTTCCACAGTACTACACAGGAGGTACAATACAATATAATACACACTATAATACACAGGACTTCCACAGTACTACACAGGAGGTACAATACACTATAATACACACTATAATACACATTATAATATACAGGGCTTCCACAGTACTACACAGGAGGTACAATACACTATAATACACACTATAATACACAGGGCTTCCACAGTACTACACAGGAGGTACAATACACTATAATACACACTATAATACACTATAATACACACTATAATACACAGGGCTTCCACAGTACTACACAGGAGGTACAATACAATATAATACACACTATAATACACAGGGCTTCCACAGTACTACACAGGAGGTACAATACACTATAATACACACTATAATACACACTATAATACACACTATAATACACAGAGCTTCCACAGTACTACACAGGAGGTACAATACACTATAATACACACTATAATACACACTATAATACACACTATAATACACACTATAATACACAGAGCTTCCACAGTACTACACAGGAGGTACAATACACTATAATACACACTATAATACACACTATAATACACACTATAATACACAGGGCTTCCACAGTACTACACAGGAGGTACAATACACTATAATACACACTATAATACACTATAATACACACTATAATACACACTATAATACACAGGACTTCCACAGTACTACACAGGAGGTACAATACACTATAATACACACTATAATACACATTATAATATACAGGGCTTCCACAGTACTACACAGGAGGTACAATACACTATAATACACACTATAATACACAGGGCTTCCACAGTACTACACAGGAGGTACAATACACTATAATACACACTATAATACACTATAATACACACTATAATACACAGGGCTTCCACAGTACTACACAGGAGGTACAATACAATATAATACACACTATAATACACAGGGCTTCCACAGTACTACACAGGAGGTACAATACACTATAATACACACTATAATACACACTATAATACACACTATAATACACAGAGCTTCCACAGTACTACACAGGAGGTACAATACACTATAATACACACTATAATACACACTATAATACACACTATAATACACACTATAATACACAGAGCTTCCACAGTACTACACAGGAGGTACAATACACTATAATACACACTATAATACACACTATAATACACAGGGCTTCCACAGTACTACACAGGAGGTACAATACACTATAATACACACTATAATACACTATAATACACACTATAATACACACTATAATACACAGGACTTCCACAGTACTACACAGGAGGTACAATACACTATAATACACACTATAATACACAGGGCTTCCACAGTACTACACAGGAGGTACAATACACTATAATACACACTATAATACACAGGACTTCCACAGTACTACACAGGAGGTACAATACACTATAATACACACTATAATACACACTATAATATACAGGGTTTCCACAGTACTACACAGGAGGTACAATACACTATAATACACACTATAATATACAGGGCTTCCACAGTACTACACAGGAGGTACAATACACTATAATACACACTATAATACACTATAATACACACTATAATACACAGGGCTTCCACAGTACTACACAGGAGGTACAATACAATATAATACACACTATAATACACAGGGCTTCCACAGTACTACACAGGAGGTACAATACACTATAATACACACTATAATACACACTATAATACACACTATAATACACAGAGCTTCCACAGTACTACACAGGAGGTACAATACACTATAATACACACTATAATACACACTATAATACACACTATAATACACAGAGCTTCCACAGTACTACACAGGAGGTACAATACACTATAATACACACTATAATACACACTATAATACACACTATAATACACAGGGCTTCCACAGTACTACACAGGAGGTACAATACACTATAATACACACTATAATACACTATAATACACACTATAATACACACTATAATACACAGGACTTCCACAGTACTACACAGGAGGTACAATACACTATAATACACACTATAATACACAGGGCTTCCACAGTACTACACAGGAGGTACAATACACTATAATACACACTATAATACACAGGACTTCCACAGTACTACACAGGAGGTACAATACACTATAATACACACTATAATACACACTATAATATACAGGGTTTCCACAGTACTACACAGGAGGTACAATACACTATAATACACACTATAATACACATATAATACACAGGGCTTCCACAGTACTACACAGGAGGTACAATACACTATAATACACACTATAATACACACTATAATACACAGGACTTCCACAGTACTACACAGGAGGTACAATACACTATAATACACACTATAATACACAGGACTTCCACAGTACTACACAGGAAGTAAAATACACGATAAAATTCACTATAATACACACAAGTAAAACATGCATTCGTTTTAATTCAACATAAACAGCCTTTCTACCTAATGATGGAGACAGTAGAGCTGATGTAGAAATTAAACCTCAGGATTTTTCCGCATCAAACACTTTGCCTCCCTCTGACATTTAATTCACTCACCCACACTCTCTTTATTAGAAACATTTTAAATGAGTTTGGAGATCATCCTCAAATTGAGATCATTATCAAAATTTAGTTGATTGCCCAGCGTTAGTGGTTGATGCTGTTACACTGATCAGAAAACATCTTAACAATCCCACTGGTTGGAAGTGTGTGGTTGTGTGTGATTTACAGTGAGTAATTGCGTGATTTACATTGATTTACTGTGATTTACAGTGAATAATTGTGTTATTTACTATGATTTACAGTGATTTACAGTGAGTATATGTGTTATTTACTGTGATTTACAGTGATTTACAGTGAGTTATTGCTCCTCTCTCTGTATTTCGGTATTTGTGCAGCTGTCCCAGCAGCTGGACGGGCTGCTGGGGATGCTTTGTGCTGACGTGGCTCCGGCTGATGGAGCTTCCATTCAACAAAACCTCAAACTGCTGGAGGAGAAGCTGCAGACTGTTGGTTCGTCCTCTCAACTATTAAAAAAATCTGGAGAATTTTCTCACTAAAATAACCCTCATGTTGTGTTCCTGGTCAAATCTGATCTGTTTCAACATTGTTTTTCATGAAAACATGGTTAATTTGATCAGATTCACCTCAGATTCCATGACTATGTCCACAAAGAGGATTTCAGCACAGAAAATAAAGTGTATTAACCTCTTGATGCCTGAATATATTTACAATAATAATAAAAAATGATAAGGTTTGATGCAAATTAGCAACAACAGACATTAATGGAAACCAATGGTACATTTTTTTCAATATGCAGTTATGGACAGAGTATGTACAATGCTATAAACAGCTGCATTCAGAACTCTAAATCCAGATGTGTAAGTTGAGATCAATGACTCGTTCAAGTTATAAATAACAAGTAGAAGTTCATAACTTGTGGAGTTCACTAGAAGTTATGTTGATTTAAAAAAAAATCTAACACAACAAGAGGTGATAATCTATGTATTATTAGTTTTTATGATGAGTCCTAATAAACGGTCAAATCTGACCAGGAACGCCACATTAATAAATATGAAAAAACAGCATGAGGGTTAATAGAAGATTAATGCCTGGAGAAATAGTTTATCTGTGAATGAACCCTAATCCTCCTCCTCTTCCCTCCCTCCAGAGGCAGGTCTTTCCTCTCTTCGTCAGAAGGGGGCACTGCTGCTGGAGCAGATGTGCAGCCAGCCGTCGTGGCCTCTGGAGGAAACAGAGAATCCAGCTGGAGAACAGCAGGACAACGTCCAGCACATCCAGGCTGTGATGGAGGAGATGCAGCTCCGTAAGCAGAGGTAGCTGCAGCACATTTACTCATGTTTTACTGTGTTTAAAGGTCAGGGACAAAAATATCAGGTGGTGTGATCTTAAAGGGATAGTTGTGTATTTTTGACATGAATCTTTATTTCATCCCTATCGTCAGTGTCGTACACTCACACTGACTTACCCCCGACAGTGTCCTGTGAGCCCAGTTCTGGTCCAGTTCTGGTCAAAACCAAAGTAGTCGGGCCGGTTTCCTGGGGACACTAAAATAAAACGTCTTTCTTCTCAAAACAGCATGTGTTCAAAAGAGTGATATATGCATCATATATATCACTTATATGCATCACAAAACCAATATCCATGAAAAAGTCACAGCTCGTAATTACTGGCCCTACTTTCTCTGCCTTCGTATCTCTGTGCGCTGCCGCAAGACGACCAGAGTTACGTCCGTCACAGTTTCTCTCGACCAACTGTCATTTTCGACCAATCCTAATAATCTCCTGCTTCAGTTTCACAGCGCGCACATTTCTGTGCAGTAGCGAGTGAGGGGGCATGTACTAGAAGGAGTGTTTTCTGCCTGGCAACAGCGCGCCATTGGCTGCATTGTATTTATTGCCAGCACATGTCCTGACATTTTGAATGGTGACATTTATATTGTGATCTCTTATTAACGACAATAAAAGGGCCTTCTGTACATTTCAAGATCTTGACTGTTTCTGTACTTTTTAAAATATAGTTAAATAATTGATAGTTTTATTTCTATAAACAGTGCACCCTCTGCTAGATGAAAGGTATGGAAATTTAAAATTCCTTCTGTGATCGGCAGTGATCAGCAATCGGCAGATCAAGTTTTTTGGTGATCGGTATCAGTGATCGGGCCAAAAAATGCTGATCGGTGCATCACTACAAGAAACCAACATGAACACACAACGTACATTTATAGAGACCTGATGAATGATTGTTAACCCTCTATTGCATGAAATGTTACTTAGACTTGGTAAAACATATTTTAAATATATTTATTGCTTAAAATGGCCTGAATATTTGATATAAAAATATGTACAGATAATTCTACTGAATATTGGACTAATTATTCCTAAAACTAAGGCTGTGCAGTTAATTGAATTATTGGATTAAATTTTGGATTTTGATTTATGTGTCAAACCATCTCCAACATCATGAAATCGAGTTTAAACAATATTTTGATATTTTTAATATACAATTTCTGAAAGAAAGTCCATTTACAAAAATCACAACTTTGTGCGATTTTATATGTTCAAGATTTGCTATAAGATGATATCTATATGCAAAAAAGCCACAAACAGCACAGTCACTCACGCTGAATAAATGCATTGTGTAAAAAATAATCACTTGAATAATCCTGATTTCAATATTGACCAAAATAATCGTGGTGATGATTTTTTCATAATCGAGCAGAGTGCATCATGTCTGTGACCTTTCACCTCAGATAGCTGCTGTTTTTACACTAATGTTACAGAATCTTTTGACTTCACTACATTCTTTCAACAAAATGTTGATCCTCTGCTGCTGGTTATTAAAATAATCTATGTGGAAGGTTTGCTGGTAAATGTCCGATTGTTATTATATTTTTTTTATATTAGTTTTCTATATTAATGTATGGATGCTGTGTTTCAGGTGTGAGGACATGGTGGATGTGAGGAGGCTGAAGATGTTACAGATGGTTCAGCTGTTTAAATGTGAGGAAGATGCTTTACAGGTGAGACACACACACGCGCGCACACACACACAATATACATGCTGTATATAGTGTGTTATTGATGGGTTGATGCTGTATATAGTGTATTATTGATGGGCTGATGCTGTGTATAGTGTATTATTGATGGGCTGATGCTGTGTATAGTGTGTTATTGATGGGCTGATGCTGTATATAGTGTATTATTGATGGGCTGATGCTGTATATAGTGTTATTGATGGACTGATGCTGTATATAGTGTGTTATTGATGGTCTGATGCTGTGTATAGTGTGTTATTGATGGGCTGATGCTGTATATAGTGTGTTATTGATGGACTGATGCTGTGTATATTGTGTTATTGATGGGCTGATGCTGTATATATTGTGTTATTGATGGGCTGATGCTGTATATAGTGTATTATTGATGGGTTGATGCTGTATATAGTGTGTTATTGATGGACCGATGCTGTATATAGTATGTTATTGATGGGTTGATGCTGTATATAGTGTGTTATTGATGGGTTGATGCTGTATATAGTGTATATATTGATGGGCTGATGCTGTATATAGTGTATATATTGATGGGTTGATGCTGTATATAGTGTATATATTGATGGGCTGATGGACTGATGCTGTATATAGTGTATATATTGATGGGCTGATGCTGTATATAGTGTATATATTGATGTGTTGATGCTGTATATAGTGTATTATTGATGGACTGATGCTGTATATAGTGTATATATTGATGGGCTGATGCTGTATATAGTGTATATATTGATGGGCTGATGGGCTGATGCTGTATATAGTGTATATATTGATGGGCTGATGCTGTATATAGTGTATATATTGATGTGTTGATGTTGTATATAGTGTGTTACTGATGGGCTGATGCTGTATATAGTGTATATATTGATGTGTTGATGCTGTATATATTGATGGGTTGATGCTGTATATAGTGTATATATTGATGTGTTGATGCTGTATATAGTGTGTTACTGATGGGCTGATGCTGTATATAGTGTGTTACTGATGGGCTGATGCTGTATATAGTGTATATATTGATGGGCTGATGCTGTATATAGTGTATATATTGATGGGCTGATGCTGTATATAGTGTATATATTGATGGGCTGATGCTGTATATAGTGTATATATTGATGTGTTGATGCTGTGTATAGTGTATATATTGATGGGTTGATGCTGTGTATATAGTGTATATATTGATGTGTTGATGCTGTATATAGTGTGTTACTGATGGGCTGATGCTGTATATAGTGTATATATTGATGGGCTGATGCTGTATATAGTGTATATATTGATGGGCTGATGCTGTATATAGTGTATATATTGATGGGCTGATGCTGTATTCCAGTCGGTGGAGTGGCTCAGTGAGCTGCTGGATGCTTTGTTGAAGACTCACGTCAGACTGGGGGACGAGACCCAGGAGACCAGGACCATGTTGGACAAACACAGGAAGTTTGTGGACGTTGCTCAGGTGAGACATTACCTGTCTACACACTAGAACCACTGGGTTAGTCCTGATGACAGGTAACATGATAATTAGCCTAGCATATCGCTACAATCACCATGTATTGTTATCCTTGGCTAACGATGGAGAATTCTGAAAATAAAACAGGAACAAGATGAAAATCAGTGGTAATGTTGGTGGCTATTTTTTTATTTAGTTTTAGTCTTAGTCTTTTGTCAAATGTCCATATTAGTTTGAGTATTCTTTTTTGTTTTGTCACATTTTAGCCACAGAAAAGTTCTGGAAATTTAATATAGTCAAAGAAAATCCAGTATTTTAATCTAGTTTTGGTCAAAGAAATGTCATATTTAGGCAACTTTATTCTTTATAGAAATTACAAGGTATTTTTGACTAGTTTTAGTCGACTAAAATCCAAAGCATTTTAATCCAGTTTTCGTCAAAGAAAATCCAAAGTAGTCTAGTTTAAGTCACTAGTTTTCATTTTCACTTTCATCATTGACAGCAGGTTAATAGGATACGACTTCATTAACTTCCGTTTTTCCTTATTTTCCTTTGTTGAAGTACATCTGTCATTACTTTCTTGTTCTTTCTATTCTTTAATATTTAGCATAGCAACACAAAACCATAGATTCCAATCTTTGAAACATCCATGAAATAAATCATACAGTTAATAGTGGTTATCAGCATATTCTTGTATGAGCTCTAGATATCTGTGATGATTTTACATGTTTTGATGTAACATTTTAATAATTTAATAATTACCATGACTTGTGACTTATACTCTGGAGCAACTTATGTGTGAAATTATTAACACATTATTACCGGTATATCATTTCACACTACACCGCAAGAGGGCGCTCTGGGCTTGTGTTGATGATTTCAACATTGGCGGTAACTTTTAACAAAAACGGCACCGAAAAGAAAATCATATTCTGCAGATTACAAGCTGCAAGTAGTAAAATATGACTGTAGCAAGGCTAGTGCTACGGGGTTCTCCCAGCACAGACAGGCAGGACACAAGACGGGTTGCTGCTCGCTCAAAAGCGCGTTTATTGTGCATTCAGAGTTTCTCAGGTTTCGTTGGGTCCCTTTCTCTGCTGCGTCGCCGCCGTTTACTCCTTCTCTCTCCTCCCCCCGGCTGTCACTGTGGGTGTATAAATGGGTTTTCATTAGCAGATCCTCAACAGCTGTGGAATTGTCTCACCTGACGCTGTTCCCGTGAGCCACTCCCACACGTCTCTCCCTTGCAGCCGAGCGCAGCCCACGCCCCCCTCCACATACCCCCACCGCCCGATATAGGCCGGGAGCCATCCGGCCTAACCAACTCCCCCCCCGCCCTGTGAGCGGGAGAGGAAGTCAGCCACAGCCATCTGCGCCCCTGGCCTATGGACCACCTTAAATTTAAATGGCTGTAGGGCCAAATACCAACGGGTGATCCGGGCGTTGGTGTCCTTCATGCGGTGGAGCCACTGGAGCGGGGCGTGGTCCGAACAGAGGGTGAACGGGCGTCCCAGGAGGTAATACCGCAGGGCATCGACCGCCCACCGGATAGCCAGACACTCCTTCTCCACCGTGCTATAACGTGTCTCCCTCTCCGACAGCTTCCGGCTGATGTATAGCACTGGGCAGTCGACCCCCTGCACCTCCTGGGACAAGACGGCCCCCAACCCCCTGCCCGAGGCATCGGTCTGCAAGATAAAGGGGAGAGAGAAGTTAGGCGTGTGGAGAAGTGGCTCCCCACAGAGGGCCTGTTTAACCCTCTCAAACGCCAGCTGGCACTGTTCCGTCCACTGGACCGGATCTGAGGCACCCTTTCGGGTCAGGTCAGTTAGTGGGCTGGTCAGGTCCGCGAAGTCGGGCATGAACCGCCGGTAGTAACCTGCCAGCCCTAAAAACTGCCTCACCTCTTTTTTTGTCTTGGGCCTTGGGCAGGCTGCGATTGCTGCGGTCTTGTCCACCTGAGGCCGCACCTGCCCGCCGCCCAAGTGGTACCCCAGATACCGTACCTCCCTCCGTCCAACTGCACACTTCCCCGGGTTGGCAGTGAGCCCAGCCCGTCTCAGTGACTCGAGCACCGAGGCCACCTGCCGCACATGCTCCGCCCAGCTGTTGCTGTGGATGATAACATCATCCAAATAGGCGGCAGCATATGCAGCGTGTGGCCGCAGCACTCGGTCCATGAGCCGTTGGAACGTGGCCGGGGCACCGAACAGCCCGAAGGGAAGCGTAACGAATTGGTACAACCCGTACGGAGTGGAGAAGGCCGTTTTCTCTCTGGACTCTGCAGACAAGGGAATCTGCCAGTAGCCCTTCGTCAAATCCAGTGTCGTAAAAAAGCGAGCAGTACCAAGCCGATCCAGGAGCTCGTCGACCCGGGGCATTGGGTAGGCATCGAAACGTGACGAGTCATTCACCCTGCGGTAGTCCACGCAGAACCGTATAGACCCATCCTTCTTGACGACAAGAACAATGGGGCTACACCAGGCACTGTTGGACTCTTCTATTACTCCCATCTGCAGCATTGCTGCCAATTCTGCCTGAACTATTTTTCTTTTGTGTTCAGGCAGCCGATAAGGCCGTGAACGAACAGTCACGCCTGGGCGTGTTTCTATATGGTGCTCTATGAGGTTTGTGCGTCCCGGGAGGGGGGAGAACACATCAGCAAACCGCTGTTGCAACAGGGCAACGTCTGCTCTCTGGGACCGAGTGAGATGGTTTTCACAAAGGAGCGAGGTTGGATTGGTGGAGTTTGGCACCTCAGGCCCCAACTCATCTCGCTCCTTGATCGTGGTCACCAGAGAAGCAGACTCCGCCTCCCTCCATGCTTTTAGGAGGTTGAGGTGGTAGACTTGTGTTGCTCCTCCCCTGTCGGAACGCACAACCTCATAGTCAACATCGCCCACTCGCCGTGTGACCACAAAGGGCCCTTGCCACTTCGCGAGTAATTTGGAGCTGGAAGAAGGGAGTAATACAAGCACTTTATCTCCCGGTGAAAATTGTCTCAATCTAGCCCCTCTGTTGTACAGGTGCTGCTGACGCTCCTGGGCCCTGAGCAAATTTTCCCGTGACAACTGCCCAAGTGAATGGAGTTTTGCTCTAAGGTCCAGGACGTACTGAATCTCATTTTTGCTGGGGCTCGGACCTTCCTCCCAGTTTTCTTTAACTAGGTCCAGCACCCCTCGTGGTTTTCTACCAAACAGCAGCTCAAAGGGAGAAAATCCCGTGGAGGCCTGGGGTACCTCCCGCACCGCAAACAACAGAGGGTCTAGCCACCTATCCCAATTACGCTCATCCTCGTGTATGAACTTACGAATCATGGACTTCAGAGTCTTATTCAGCCGCTCCACCAGGCCATCGGTCTGTGGGTGGTACACGCTGGTCCGAATAGACTTGATGCCCAGTAATCCATACAGTTCCCTCAGTGTGCGTGACATAAACGAGGTGCCCTGGTCAGTTAGGATTTCTTTCGGAATCCCAACTCGGGAGATGACCTGAAACAGTGCCTGTGCCACACTCTTTGCAGAGATGTTGCGCAGGGGCACCGCTTCGGGATATCGCGTTGCATAGTCCACTAGAACTAACACAAAGCGATATCCCCGTGCACTCCGGTGGAATGGCCCGATGAGGTCCATACCAATGCGCTCAAATGGGACCTCAATAAGCGGTAATGGCCGCAAAGGCGCTCTGGGGATGGCCGGTTGGTTTACCAACTGGCATTCTGGGCAAGAGGCGCACCAGCGGTGTACATCTCCCCGAATGCCAGGCCAATAGAATCGGGCCATTATCCGGTCTAGTGTTTTCTCGTATCCCATGTGACCAGCCATTGGGTTAAAGTGAGCCGCCTGGAAAACTATTTCCCGGCGGCTTTTTGGCACCAACAATTGGGTGATCTCTCCTCCTGTCTGAGTGTCACGACTCACTCGGTATAATCTGTCCCTAATCACTGAAAAGTGTGGATATGTCTGCGCCGCCCCAGGGCGCACCGTATGACCATCAATTTTTATCACTTGGTCAAAGGCAAAGCGTAGAGTATCATCACGAGACTGCTCGAGTGGAAAATCTTCCGTGGAGTGTATTACGGGAGCCAGTGGGGCCTCCTGTGAAGGCCCCGCTGGTTCCCCCTCCCCGTCTGCAGCGTCGGACAACCTCGCGTCACCACTGAGAGCGGCGCACATACCACATGTCCCTGTCGGTCGTGAGCGCACCCCCACGCATTGCCCCACCACGCTGTGAAACCCAGGCCAATCGGTACCCAAAATCAGGGGGTGCGCCAGGCGGGAGCTAACCGCGGCCTTAACTCTATGTATTTTGCCCCTATACTTAATTTCCACTGGCACCACGGGATATCTGTGAACGTCCCCATGCACACACCTTATATCCACCCATGCTGCCTCCACCAAAGCCCCGGGGCGAACCAGGTTTTGGTGGATTAGGGACTGCGTGCAGCCCGAATCCACCATCGCCTGATGTACACCCCCTTGGATCCTTACCGGAACGCTGTATGTCCCCCCTGAACCGGGGGAGGGTGCCGGAGGGCCGGCGACCCGGATCACCTGGCCGACCTCCATCAGTGGGCACTCGCGACGGAAGTGTCCGGGCCGCCCGCACCTCCAGCACTCCTGCCCTGGCGTCTGAGGAGCCCCCTGTGGGTCGGGAACAGCGCCCGTGGCAGCTGGAGTCTGTGGAGTAGAGGAGAAAGAGGGTGGGTTAGAGCGGGGTTGAGGTTGGGGTGCCGCCGGGGGGAGTGCCCTCCTGCGGGGGGCCGGAGACGGGCGGGTGGCTGCTGGAGTCTGAGCCGCCGTTATGTGGCTCCGGGAGTGGACGGCCAGGTGGTCCTCTGTGAGGATGATGGCCGCGCCGAGGTCCGCTGGCCGGTGGCACCTCACCCACTCCGCCGTCCGCCCTGGCAGCCCCTCCTGGAACTGCTCCAGCACGACCTGCTCCAGCATGCGCGCCTCCCCCTCGGACTCTCCCGGCTGTAGCCACCGGACCGCTGCGTCCTTTAGTTGTTGCGCGTAGACGAACGGGCGGTCCGATGGCCCCAGCCTGGCGCTCCGGAACCGGCGGCGATGGTCTTCCGGGGAGAGCCCCAACCTCTCCAGGACCGCTCTCCTTATCCCCGCGAACGACCCCCGTGCGGCGGCGGGCAGGCTGAGAGCGGCGGTCTGAGCCTCCCCGGACAGTAGGGGAAGCAGGCGGACCGCCCACTCTTCCTCCGGCCAGCCGCACGCCGCCGCCGTGGCCTGGAACATCTCGATGTATGTCTGGGGGTCGTCCGCGGCGGACATCCTCTGCAGCGTCATCCCGGCTAGCAGGGACGGGGGAGACGACGGCGACGCGTTTGGACGGGCCAGCAGGCTCTGCAGCACCTCGGTCTGCCTCTCCGCCTGCTCCTGCATCGCCGCCAACTGCCGCTGGTTCACCGCCGCCTGCTCCCGGTGCATGGCCGCGATCTCCCCCAGCATCTGGGCCAGCGCCGCCACCGGCTGCAGCTGCTGTGGCTCAGACATGTCCCGACTGCCTGTGCCGGTCCCTGTTCAGGCGCCAAATGTAGCAAGGCTAGTGCTACGGGGTTCTCCCAGCACAGACAGGCAGGACACAAGACGGGTTGCTGCTCGCTCAAAAGCGCGTTTATTGTGCATTCAGAGTTTCTCAGGTTTCGTTGGGTCCCTTTCTCTGCTGCGTCGCCGCCGTTTACTCCTTCTCTCTCCTCCCCCCGGCTGTCACTGTGGGTGTATAAATGGGTTTTCATTAGCAGATCCTCAACAGCTGTGGAATTGTCTCACCTGACGCTGTTCCCGTGAGCCACTCCCACACGTCTCTCCCTTGCAGCCGAGCGCAGCCCACGCCCCCCTCCACAATGACGTCTGACGTCAGCGATGTAGAAGAGGAAGTGCTGCATCTTCTACTTCCAGAGTTAGAGGAGTTGATGAAAAGTGAAACCGAGGATGAAGATTTCATTGGGTTTTAGTTACCGGGTATTTGGAGTGACATGGATGGTTTTGGTAAACTTCTTATCATGTTATTGATGCTATAGTTAAACTTCTTAGCATGTTATTGATGCTATAGTTAAACTTCTTAGCATGTTATTGATGCTATAGATAAACTTATTATCATGTTATTGATGCTATAGTTAAACTTCTTAGTATGTTATTGATGCTATAGATAAACTTCTTATCATGTTATTGATGCTATAGTTAAACTTCTTAGCATGTTATTGATGCTATAGTTAAACTTCGTAGCATGTTGATTTTATCAAATAAATTGTGGTAACTTGTCAAAACAAAGGACACAAACGCAGATGTTGAGTTTCACTTTTTATCGATAGACAACAACAATACATTCCTTCCAGTCCCGGGGAGAACAGCAACTCACACATGTGCGGAAACTTCACTCTTCTTCAGTAAACCTTCTTACCACAATGATCACACAGCGACACCCACTGGATAAACAATCAATTGCCCCCTAATTACCTCTGCTTCACAACATAAATTTCCCCCAAAATGTAACTTATACTCCAGTGTGACCTATATATGTTTTTTCCTTCTTTATTATGCATTTTATGGCTGGTGCGACTTGTACTCCGGAGCGATTTATAGTCCGGAAAATATGGTAGACGCTAACAACAATATAACATTATTTCTGCATCAGCAGATTTTTAAATTCTGTTTAAAAAACTTAGCAAATTGTCACCAGCACTATTATGAGTGGAGAGGCAATTATCTAATATAATAACATATATAATAATAATAATATGTAGATACATATATATGATCTTTATAATTGGCCCTTTGAGGGAAACCAGAACACTGATCAAAATGATATTTGGG
Source organism: Lepturacanthus savala (assembly GCA_030544235.1). Lineage (NCBI taxonomy): Eukaryota > Metazoa > Chordata > Actinopteri > Scombriformes > Trichiuridae > Lepturacanthus > Lepturacanthus savala. Next base: position 27,795,535 of record CM060470.1, read on the forward strand.
GATTTTTTGTTGCAGTAACATGGGTAACCACTGGATAAAATCATCTGCTGCTGATAGGCTGTACCCTACATCTATAATCCATCCATGCTATCTTCTTCCTGTCTCTCCTCCAGTCCACCTATGACTACGGCCGCCAGCTACTGCAGGCCACCGTCGTCCTCTGTCAGTCTCTGCGCTGCACGACGCGATCGTCCGGCGACACGCTGCCGCGACTCAACCGGGTCTGGAAACAGTTCAGTGTCAGCGCTGATGAGAGGCAGCAGAGGCTGGAGCTGGCTCTGAGCTTTCATACTGCTGCTGAGAAGGTACAGGAAGGCTGACAGAACTCTGATACAAGGGGGGGGGGGGTCGCATATTTATCAGGACTAAGAGGGGAACACTCGAAGAGCAGAATCATTCAAAGTGAAAAGTATTCTTTTACTTGCATAATAATTCCATTCTTTAGTCCCTGCGTTGGTCCCTAATGCTGGTGGAGTTTGTGTCACATAAACTCTACCGAAAAATATTCTGTGCGCTCAGATACTGATTATTGGAGAGAAACTGATTTCCATGATTGTGGTACCATCATTTTTGTTTTTCAGGTGTTGATTCAGGAATGTGTGGAGCCAGAATCTCTGGATGAAGTCGACTGTTTAGGGAAAACTCTGCTAGACAGACTCACCATGCCTGTTATCTTCCCTGATGGGTAAATACACACAGTCATACACAGATACACACACACACACACATACGTGCATCCAATAATACGTTTCCTATCTATAATCGGTATTATTCCAGCAGTGAGCAGTACTTCGGGAGTCCCAGTGACACGGCGGCGGCGGCAGAGGGGGTCAGAGAGCGCCTCCTGCTGGTGGAGGAGCGGCGGCTGCAGCTGCAGGAGGTGGGGCTGCATCAGGAGGAGGTAGAGGAGAAGCTGAACGGGCAGGAGGCACGGCTGGACGTCATCGGAGAGGAGCCGGGCGAGAAGGAGGAGCAGGAGGAGGAGGAGGAGGTGACAGCAGTGGAGGAGGAGGAGGAGGAGGAGGAGGAAGAGGAGGCAGCGGAGGAGGAAGAGGAGGAGGTGGCAGCAGCAGGACAACAGGAGGAGGAGTTAGAGAGAGCTACACAGGACTGCTGATGGAAACCAAGCAGCCTTAACCCAGAGCTGCATCCCTCCACATCAACACTACATTTCCCATCAGCCTCAGCGCTTTCCTTCCTGCAGGAGGCCGATCATGTTGGATGTGACAGCTCCTCCTCAGCCTTCAGCTGATCTTCTGAAGCAATCCAGCAGATTTTCCTCCAGATGTGACCTGCTGAATCCCACCTGTACAGTACTGGAACTCTAAATCTAACGGTGAAATAACCAGATAAGAACCCTCCCTAACACACACCGGACTAACACCCTTCTTCCCAGCATGCCACTTGTTGACCAAAGTGGGCGGGGCTTCCACGACAAGGTTTCTGTTTGTTCCTCCTCTTGTCTCCTGGTTTTCTCTGCTGCTGCGTCTCCTCCTCGTTTTTCCTCCTCTAACAGAAACGACATTCTCCCAGATCCTGTCCCTACATCAGCGTTTCTGCTGCAGACTGTGACGGGTGTTTAAAACATTTCATGGTGGGGACGAGTTTGAGACTTTATTGGTTGAACCGCCGCTACAAACAAGTTGAAAATCCTGCTTCATTGAAAAAAAATTAAAGGAACAAGACTGTTTCTATAGCAACATGAACTTATAGGTCCTAAAGAGCATCACTAAACAAATAAAACATCCAATCTATTTCTAGCTGTCAGGTGGAAATAGTTTTTCTTAAAATTTCACCAGTTGACCTCTGACCTCTGCTGCCAGTCCAGCATTTAGACTGGGACCAGCCGGACTAGAATCAGAATGCGATGGATTCCTTTTCTATTTATTTGACTGATTTCAAACCTTTAGGCTGTAACTGATAAGTGCTGCTGTACGTGTTAACGCTAAACGCTTTGCTGTCTCCGTCCAATGATATCAGCACCACACCATCCTCTAAATAAAGACGCCTTCAAACTCACTGCATTTGTCTTCATTTTTAGGTTGTAATTACAAAAACTGGTTATGAGTATAACAAAAAGAGAGACTTTGGCCCTAAAAAGACTGAACGTTTTACTTGATTGGACTAATTTTGAGGTTTGATATTAGCTTGATATCAACTTTTAAATAGATTTTAGTACATGGGTAGGATTGTAGAATGTGTCCCTAATCACTGGAATTAAAAGTGGTTTATTAAAGTGGTTTGTTAAAGAGGTTTATTAAAGTGGTTTGTTAAAGAGGTTTATTAAAGTGGTTTGTTAAAGAGGTTTATTAAAGATTCTAATGGTCAGTTTGAACAGGAGAATCCTCACAGGTCATCTGTGCTCCTGACTGAATATTGTAAACTCATCCATTAACTTTACATATTGCACAACCATATAAACCCACGAGGCTGGTTTCCATAGATGGAGCATTGAACATACCTCCTTATTCACTGTGTTCCAAAGTATTATGCAAATTATATTTTTCTCTGTTTTTTCTAAATAGTCTATACAATAACAGTATATTTTTAAATCATCAACCTTTAATGAATTCAAATGTTATAGAACAAACCTCCCAATGATAACAGTATTGTTCAGAAATAGAAATATTTGATATGTTGTTATGAACTGAAAATGCTCATCTTTTGAATTTGCAGCATTAGTAGGTCATATTTACTGAAATCAAAAGCTATTTTACCCCTTCATGAACAAAGTTCCCTTTCAGTAATGTTTTTTTTATTATTTTTATTAAATAAAATTTTATTAAATTGAATTGTTTAATAACAACTCTGCTGCATTCTGTCAGTTGACTGTTCCATTTATTAAACTAATCCTAGGATTTAGGGTTATTTTAAATGGTCCAGTCAACAGACTCCAGATTCTCCACAGACGTAGCCAGGGACATGTAGAACTAGAATACAGTAGAGTTTACTGGAAAAACTATTTGGGAATCATTAGATTCTGTGAAATATTTCTTTTTTAAATCTGACTCTACAGAACTGAATCTGGATAGATGATTGTTTTTTTTATTATTTAGTTTTGATCAATTGGTCTGTAGTAAAACAAAAAGTAAAGTATAGTAAAAGAAAATGACTATTTCAACAAATGGAAACTAAAACATGAATAAACTTCAACAGATCCTGATGCAACAAGGTGCATTTAAATGGACCAAATATGCTGCTCCCCTCCTGGAGCTGCCACCTTATCGTGGTGGAGGGGTTTGCATGTTCCAATGATCCCAGGAGCTATGTTGTCCGGGGCTTATGCCCCTGGTAGAGTCACCCATGGCAATCAGGTCCTGGGGGAGGGACCAGACGAAGTGCAGCTCAAAACCTCCTGATGAAGAAGACGATCATTGGGTCAACGTTAACCCTGCCCGGGTGTGGGTTACCAGGGCCCCCCTCTGGAGCCATAACTTTTATGGACAGAATTTCTAGGCGCAGCCAGGGCGTTGAGGGGCTGCGGTTTGATCAGGATTGGGTCGTTGCTATTTGTGGACGATCTGGTCCTGTTTGCTCCATTGGACCGTGACCTTCAGCTCCTGCTGGAGCAGTTCGCAGCCGAGTGTGAAGCAGCTGGGATGAAAATCAGCACCTCCAAATCCGAGGCCATGGTTCTGGACCGGAAAAGGGTGGAGTGTCGACTCCAGGTCGGGGATGAGATCCTGCCTCAAGTGGAGGAGTTCAAGTATCTCAGGGTCTTGTTCACGAGTGGGGGGAGGATGGAGCGGGAGATTGACCGGCGGATCGGTGCGGCGCCTGCAGTGATGCGGGCCCTGCATCGGTCCGTCGTGGTGAAGAAGGAGCTGAGCCGAAAGGCGAAGCTCTTGATTTACCAGTCGATCTACGTTCCTACCCTCACCTATGGTCACGAGCTTTGGGTAGTAACCGAAAGAACGAGATCGCGAATACAAGCGGCCGAAATGGGTTTCCTTCACAGGGTGGCTGGGCTCTCCCTTAGAGATAGGGTGAGAAGCTCGGTCATCCGCGAGGAGCTCAGAGTAGAACCGCTGCTCCTCCACATCGAGAGGAGCTCGGGGATATTTATGTATTTATCCTCCAATGTTACATCTGTGTGTGACGGTTCAGTGAAAAATAATGTTTGGCAAGATGAAAAAGTCAAAAACCTTTTAAAATATGGTTTTATTCAGCATTCATCAGGTCTCTATAAATGTACATCACGTGTCTTTTCCAAAAAAAAATATGATTGTGTGATTTTGTTTTTTTACATGTAGTTCTATCCACTAGGTATAACTTTCACAGGATTATGAGGTTCTTGACATTTTTATTTTTTTTTAATGTAATACATGCTATTCATACACAGCTGTAACCCTGCCTCCTCCGAACCAGAAGTAGTTACTATGAAAATGGCTGGTTCCTGTAAAACAGTAAAGCTGTTTACTTCATGTTGGTTCATTGCTGGCATACTAGATAAAACATGCACAACCTACATCAGGATGTTTAATCCTCATCTCTATTACTTGAGTTACTTTAATTTTATAATTAGGATATAAAGGCAAAATACATGAACCATCATGGTACAAAGGTTGAAGAAGCTTTATTGTTATTTAAATTTAAAGGTTTTAAAAAAATAAAGCCAGATTTCTCTGTTCAGGAGATAAACTGATTCATGCAGATAACTCACAGCTGTTCTGACTTAATAAAATTATGACAAACAAATTAAAACACAACAACGGTGTTCAGTTATAGTACAACTTTACATTTATTTCATTTATAAAAAACATTTCACCACTTCCAGTGACTGTTGGACCCAATGAAGCCTATATGACTGTTATTTTATAATAAACCATTCAAGCCCAGATTTTTTCAAAGATTTCATGCATATAATTATATCAGTTAAATCACTAACAATCATGTTATTTATCTATTTTTCCATTTCGTACTGTTTTCTTTGCAGATAATAGCATTTTAATGACTGTTATAGTTGCTGTTTACACAAATTTGCCCATAAACAAAAACCTATTTATCCTCATAGGCTTTAATAGGTTAAACATGGAAATATTTAATTTATTACTCTATTGTTCCTTAAATAGATTACATATGCATGTAGTAATTTACAATCCTGACATTCATACACAGAAATGAGTCCAGCAGCTGTTGATCAGCACATTATAACTAACATTTAAAACATCCGTCAGTCTCTATAAGGAAGGAATCCTCCACTGGTTAACAGATTTACAGCAGTTCTCTGTACCAGGTTGAGAAGGAAACTTATTAAAGTCTAATTTCTGCCTGTATGGATGGATGTGACAGACCATGGATGGTCTTTAAAATGTTCCCTTTAACAGTTCAGGTCACCGCCTGGTCTCCTTGTCCAGAAAGTCTTTGGCCTCGTTGATTTTAGCAGCAAGATACGGCGAGCCACCTGAACAAAAAACAGCGATTAGTCCCATCCTGAGTTCACTGCTGTTACTATTCATCAACGTGTCAAATTCAATAGGATTTCCTGATTTAAATGAATTCATTTCCAGCTAAAAGTATATGTTTGACTTTTATCATGAGGGTCAGAACTATAAAAAGACAACTCTGAGACAAAAGGAAATATGACATTTGGTCTAAATAAGACAAATATAAGCCAGAAATCCTCCTGGTACCTTTGTCTGGATGATTCAGGACCATTATCCTCCGATGGGCTTCACGTACTTTGGCCTTGGTGCTGGTCGGGCTGAGGAGGAAACAGATGGACGTCCATGTGGTCAGTGATCACAGCAGCATTTTAGGAGGTTTTATACCTCGTCACTATCAGAGAACACTTTAACAAACACACTCTGACCTGATGCCCAGGATGAGGCTGGCCTCTCGTTTAGACATCTTCTGCTCAAATCCTCCTTTGTAATATGCTGAGAAAGCCTGGAAATTACAGAATAGATTTGGTTCTCAGAAGTTAAGGGTTTGGGGCTGCTGGATCAGAAAATAAAATCATTATCACAACTATTTTGGTCAATATTGAAACCATTTGTTCAGTTACACAATGCATTTATTCAGGAGGAGTCTCAGAAGTTGTGGAATGAAAAACGTCAGATATTGTCATTACAAGATTTTGGAGATTGACACAAATCGAAATCGCAATTAAAATTAAATTAATTCCACAGCCTTATTTTGGGGGTTTGTTGTATTCAAGTTGTTTCTTTGGAGCAGCTACGACTTCTATAAAAATACTTATAATATAATAATATTTCCAGGGACAAAGCAAAGGCCATGAAGTCATTAAAGTTGAAGACAGCAGTGGTAACAATTCATGCAGGGGCTTCAGTTTGCTGCAAACTTCACATCAAGCTGCTTCAACTTAAAACATGAAGCAGCTGCAGTAAATGTTGCCTCATCTATATTCATTTGATTCACCCAGAACCATCTGCTGCTCTGAATCTGGACACTTCTAACAGCTTTTACATGACTGAAAGGGTCAAATAATGTTGGTTAAGATGAGGAAGTCAAAAACATTTTTAAAAATATAGTTTATATCCATAATGTCTATGAATGTACATTATGTGTTCATGTTGGTTTCTTGTTATTTAAAAGTCTTTTTACAAAAATCTCGATTTTGTGCAATTTCTTTGACAATAAATGCCAAACGGTGTAAAAAATTATACGTTTTAAATATAGATAAACTACCTACAATATAAAACTTCACACACACACACACACACACACACACACACACACACACACACACACACACACACACACACACACACACACACACACACACACACACACACACACACACACACACACACACACACACACACACACACACACACACACACACACACACACACACACACACACACACACACACACACACACACACACACACACACACACACACACACACACACACACACACACACACACACACACACACACACACACACAGCTATGAGGTGATGTGTCTACGTGGCAACTCAACAAATCTGTTTAGCATCTCAAACTAAAAGTCACTCATGCTGAATAAATTCATTGTGGAACTAAAATATTCTTATTTGAATAATCCTGATTTCAATATTGACCAAAACAATGGTGAAAATGATTTTTCCATAATGTAGCATCCCTAGTGTGATGGATTAAAGACATCATGTTAACATCCACATCAACATCAGATGTTCTCAGATTAAAACTTTCACAGACTCATAGTGCAAATTCTTCACGAGAGAATATATAATGCATATGTATTTATTAATAATCCATATATCTAACTATACACATGTGTGTAGGAGGTTAATTTATTACTCACTGATGAGGACGGCATCTTCTTTACAGTTTCAGAGAAGATTTGGCCCAGAGGTTTCCAGAGGTGGAACGCATAGCGACCTGTAGATCAAACACAGTCCAACCCAGGATTTATCTCACACATGAGCTGATAAATAGGTTCAACAGGTAGAAAAAAATAAAAAGGCTGCACACATGCCAGTACAGATTTGAACCCTTTCAGTTACATTTTAAGTGGTGTGGCCATGGTTATGGTAAGGTTTTGTTTAGAAAAGCAGCATGAGAGGAGTTTAATCCACATCAGTGTTCTGGTTTCCCTCAAAGGACCAACTATAAAGTTCATAGATATGTATCTACATATTATTATTATTATTATATATGTTATATTAGATAATTGTCTTTCGACTCATAATAGTGCTGGTGACAATTTGCAAAGTTTTTAAATAGAATTTAAAAATCTGCTGATGCAGAAATAATGTTATATTGTTGTTAGTGTCTAATTATTAAAATGCTGCAGCAAAACATGTAAAATCATCACAGATATCTAGAGACTCATACAAGAATATGCTGATAACCACTATTAACTATTGGATTTATTTCATGGATGTTTCAAAGATTGGAATCAATGGTTTTGTGTTGCTATGCTAAATATTAAAGAATAGAAAGAACCAGAAAGTAATGACAGATGTACTTCAACAAAGGAAAATAAGGAAAAACAGAAACTTTCCTGTTTTTAAACAACCTTCGTGGCCGATTGAGAAAAGATTTTGGAGTTAATGAAGTCGTACAAAGACAACGTGACCAGTGTGTCTCTGTTAAGTTCAAACATTTATTCACTTTCCATCTCTCAATAAATCACACAAGTCTGTGAAGCTGTTGAGGGGCCACAGAAAATGAGGTGGCGGCCCAGATTTGGACCCCGGGCCTTGGGTTGGACACATATGATCCAGTCAAAAAGCGAAACACTAGAAAAAATATAAAGTATCCTGCACAATGAAATACTATTATCTTGGCAAATTGACTATTTTAATTTCTTTTCTCAATCTATTCTTACCTGCAAAACCTGCAGCAGCGACACCAAGACCCACGGCCATCAGAGTCCCCGCCTGTACCAAACAATAAATAAAAAAAAGAACAACAGCAGTTAATTCACTGAGTTTTACAGTTCTACAACATGGTGAGTTCACTGTCATGTGTTTGATACGTGGGTCAGTGGCAAATATAGTGTTTAACAAGATGAGAAAGTCTAAACGTTTTAAAATAGAGTTTTAAGAATCATTCATCAGGTCTCATCAGGACATAATGTGTTCATGTTGGTTTCTTGTTATTTAAAAGTCCATTTGTTCCATTCTTCTTTACAAAAATAACACAGAATGTGTGACCTTTGACACGAAATGTCAAATGATGTAACCGAAAAAGAATGATACATTTTAATTTTATAATCCACCTAGAATATAAAACTACTCGATAGCATGTATTTTATCTAGGGTGATATCAGGTAAACTGACACTTTTGGTAAATCACTTGGGACAATACCACATATGCCTTTTCCACGTATATTTATGATTAATAATGACAATAAATAAATAAGTAATGTTTCTTCTGATCATTTTGTGATGGAATTATGTGATAAAATGTAATTATTTAGTCCCTATAAATCAGGTAAAATGGGTTTAGTTAGATTTATCATGCCAGGCTACTGACCATGAACATTACTGGTTCAGTCTAGATTTGAAGTATATCACCATAGAAACCAGGACTATAGGACAAACCAGTACTCAAGTTAGCTAATGTTAATATAACTAATATAACTAAGCTAATCTGACGTCACCTGACGCAGCATTAGCAGTTAGCGGTCATAGAGGTTAGGTAACCTACAGCAGGATAATTACTTAAATGTTAAAATGGACTCCTCTGGTCCCCTTAAGTATTAATTATTAAAGCAGACACTCACCAGACTCCTATCTATCTCCGCATCGCTCCGGGCTGTGTTTTTCGGGCTGTATTCAGCATATCTCAGCAGGTCTCCACCGTCCACTGACACACCGCCGGTATCCGCCATGTTGCTGCAGCTCTGAGCGTCACAGGCGTCACAGTGGTGAACTTTCAAAATAAAACGACCTACTTCCTGTCCGCCATCCACGGTCTTCCGGCTCGTTCGAGATGCAATGTGCCCATGGATGTATAATGTATTATAAAATTGTTAATTATTAATCTCCGTATTCCATATTTTGAATTTTTTGGACTTTTTATCCGTCAAAAACCTTTCTAATGGCCAGAAAAGCTCTGGAAAACTCTCTATTCCCGCGTGACGTCACAACTGTGTGATGCAGCGCGGTCGTGCTGTGTCTCGGGAGCGAGGACGTTTTTTTTATTATTTATTTGTTCATTCATTCATTTATTCATTTTTCTTCAAACTGTTATATTATACATCCATGGTCACAGCAGCGGCGGGGGTTAACTTTCAAAGTAAAATGACCACTTCCTGTCCGTTATCCACAGTCTTCCGACTCGTCCGAGATGCAGCAGGGGGCGGTGAAGACAAACTGACAGCCATTATCCAGCCCATACATATACAGTATATAAAGGCTAGATGTCTTACAGCATGGACCATGGATGTATTATAAAAACTGGTTCTGGTTCCTTCTCCTCTCCGCAGCAGAAAAAATCCACCTTCTGATCCACCTTATGCCTGACACTTTAAATAAACAGTGTAGCCTTCACAACATTGAAACATTACAGTACATGTCTGTTTTCAATGTAGAGGAAACTCTGAGGCACAATAAGAACCTGAGAGAAATACTAATCTGGTTGGTTTTCTGGAATCTACTGTACCTGATGCTAAATTATTTGTCATGTAGAAATAAAAATAAAATTAATCCCTGGATTAATCTGGTTAGTCCCATTGGACCGATGTTATTTAAACACTACTGTATTTCTCCTCCAATGTTAAGTCTATGTGTAATGGGTCAGTGACACATAGACTTAACAGTTTAAAACTGTTTTAAGAATCATTTATCAGGTCTCTACAGATGTACATGTTGTGTTCATATTGGTTTCTTGTTAAAAGTCTTCTTCATCTTCTATACCCACTTATTCCTCATTAGGGTCACATGGTCTGCTGGAGCCAATCCCAGTGCATTACAGCGAGAGGCAGGGATACACCCCAGATGGTCGCCAGCCAATCGTGGGGCACACACGCCATTTACTCACACACTCACACCTATGGGCAGTTTAGAGTTTAGAGTCTCCAATTAACCTCAGCATGTTTTTGGACTGTGGGAGGAAGCCAGAGTACCTGGTGAAAACCCACACAGACACAGGGAGAACATGCAAACTCCACACAGAAAGGTCCCAGACCCAGGACGTCTTGAACCTGCGACCTTCTTGCTGTGAGGCAACAGCGCTAACCCCTGCACCACTGTGTATTATTATTTAACAGTCAATTTATATATTTTTTTCTTCCACAATTTTTTTTACATGCAATGTCAATCTGTATACCCAAAAAAGAATTAATTTTAAAAATATAATCCACCTAGAATATAAAATTGTTGTATTTTTTTAAACCTTTATAAAAGCGTTAAACTATCTGGTACTGGCAGGTTTTTAGGGTGACACTGCATCACAATAAAAATAGTAATAAGGTATTAAAGTTAAGATAACATAGAGTAATATAGAATATAAACTATAAGTAGGCAGATTATGTACAGATATTTACAAGATATTTGCAAGAATGAGCAGAATGAATAGAGCGAAAAGTCAGGAATAAGGTGATAAAAGTCAGGAATAAGGTGATAAAAGTCAGGAATAAAGTGATAAAAGTCAGTAATAAGGTGATAAAAGTCAGGAATAAGGTGATAAAAGTCAGTAATAAGGTGATAAAAGTCAGGAATAAGGTGATAAAAGTCAAGAATAAAGTGATAGAAGTCAGTAATAAGGTGATAAAAGTCAGTAATAAGGTGATAAAAGTCAGGAATAAGGTGATAAAAGTCAGTAATAAGGTGATAAAAGTCAGGAATAAGGTGATAAAAGTCAGGAATAAGGTGATAAAAGTCAGGAATAAGGTGATAAAGTCAGGATTAAGGTGATAAAAGTCAGGAATAAGGTGATAAAAGTCAAGAATAAAGTGATAAAAGTCAGTAATAAGGTGATAAAAGTCAGGAATAAGGTGATAAAAGTCAGGAATAAGGTGATAAAGTCAGGAATAAGGTGATAAAAGTCAGGAATAAGGTACAAACAGTCAGGAATAAGGTGATAAAAGTCAGGAATAAGGTGATAAAAGTCAGGAATAAAGTGATAAAAGTCAGTAATAAGGTGATAAAAGTCAGGAATAAGGTGCAAACAGTCAGGAATAAGGTGATAAAAGTCAGTAATAAGGTGATAAAAGTCAGTAATAAGGTGATAAAAGTCAGGAATAAGGTGATAAAAGTCAGTAATAAGGTGATACAAGTCAGGAATAAGGTGATAAAGTCAGGAATAAGGTGATAAAAGTCAGGAATAAGGTGATAAAAGTCAGTAATAAGGTGATAAAAGTCAGTAATAAGGTGATAAAAGTCAGTAATAAGGTGATAAAAGTCAGGAATAAGGTGATAAAAGTCAGGAATAAGGTGATAAAAGTCAGGAATAAGGTGATAAAAGTCAGTAATAAGGTGATAAAAGTCAGTAATAAGGTGATAAAAGTCAGTAATAAGGTGATAAAAGTCAGGAATAAGGTGATAAAAGTCAGGAATAAGGTGATAAAAGTCAGGAATAAGGTGATAAAGTCAGGAATAAGGTGATAAAAGTCAGGAATAAGGTGATAAAAGTCAGGAATAAGGTGATAAAAGTCAGTAATAAGGTGATAAAGTCAGGAATAAGGTGATAAAAGTCAAGAATAAAGTGATAGAAGTCAGTAATAAGGTGATAAAAGTCAGTAATAAGGTGATAAAAGTCAGGAATAAGGTGATAAAAGTCAGTAATAAGGTGATAAAAGTCAGGAATAAGGTGATAAAGTCAGGAATAAGGTGATAAAAGTCAGGAATAAGGTGATAAAAGTCAGGAATAAGGTGATAAAGTCAGGATTAAGGTGATAAAAGTCAGGAATAAGGTGATAAAAGTCAAGAATAAAGTGATAAAAGTCAGTAATAAGGTGATAAAAGTCAGGAATAAGGTGATAAAAGTCAGGAATAAGGTGATAAAAGTCAGGAATAAGGTGATAAAGTCAGGAATAAGGTGATAAAAGTCAGGAATAAGGTACAAACAGTCAGGAATAAGGTGATAAAAGTCAGGAATAAGGTGATAAAAGTCAGGAATAAAGTGATAAAAGTCAGTAATAAGGTGATAAAAGTCAGGAATAAGGTGCAAACAGTCAGGAATAAGGTGATAAAAGTCAGTAATAAGGTGATAAAAGTCAGTAATAAGGTGATAAAAGTCAGGAATAAGGTGATAAAAGTCAGTAATAAGGTGATACAAGTCAGGAATAAGGTGCAAAAAGTCAGGAATAAGGTGATAAAAGTCAGGAATAAGGTGATAAAGTCAGGAATAAGGTGATAAAAGTCAGGAATAAGGTGCAAAAAGTCAGTAATAAGGTGATAAAAGTCAGTAATAAGGTGATAAAAGTCAGTAATAAGGTGATAAAAGTCAGGAATAAGGTGATAAAAGTCAGGAATAAGGTGATAAAAGTCAGGAATAAGGTGATAAAAGTCAGGAATAAGGTGATAAAAGTCAGGAATAAGGTGATAAAAGTCAGGAATAAGGTGATAAAGTCAGGAATAAGGTGATAAAGTCAGGAATAAGGTGATAAAAGTCAGGAATAATGTGATAAAAGTCAGGAATAAGGTGATAAAAGTCAGGAATAAGGTGATAAAAGTCAGGAATAAGGTGATAAAAGTCAGGAATAAGGTGCACGTTATAGGTGTTATTTAAGCGGATGTTTTTGTTTTGGGTGGGGGGGCTGTTTTTTTGTTTTTCTCGCCTTCGCTTCAACATTTGAAATAAAATCACTTTCTCTTATTTATCGATGAACTCCAAACACACACACTGCATTCTGGTACAAGAATGAAAGAAAAAAATAGAGAAAAGAAAAAAACATCATTCAATGTGACTTCAGTATGCTTCATTATTAGTTATCTAATAGATTGATATATTATAAGTCTGATAGGTCTGATAGGCGTGTGGTTCAGGATGTTTTCATTGCTGTGCCCCTTTTAGATCCAAAAGTTTAAGTTTCTTAATTGATTTTTGGTATAAAATGAAACTGATTATTTAATGATACCTGGACCTGATAAAAGCTTATAAAATGAATCTTTCTGAAGCCACTGACCATGTTGATGTTCACAATTTCAATTTTTTTTTAATTCTTCAAGGACTTTGACCACTTTAGCATAAAAATTTAGTTTTAAAGCAAAGTGCTGAATGCTCCAGATAAACTAAAGACACTAAATGGACCTTTATGAGAATTCGTTTTGTCAGCCTGTCATTTCCAAGCTCAGGAATTAACCCTGGAGCTCAACTTTCCACCTCTCTATGTGACTGACAGTTGCTTTACTAAACGTGTATCAGGAGGATTTTTGATCTGTAAACTGCTGTTGTTCCATATATCTGCACTAGATGGAGCCATTGTAATAGTAAATGTGTGATGCTCTAAAATACGAACGTGCTGCACATGATGGGATAAAGTTTTCAATATGAATATTATTTTAAATAGAATTAGAATATGTTGAATATAAGTTAGTGATATATTGTTTTATGATAATATAAGCTCATGTTTATGCCTTAGTTGTTCTTATTGTTAAGTGGTCTATGTTATTTGTTCTTATGTATATTTTCTGTTTTTTTGAATGCACTTGTATATGATTGTGTGTTTTATTTCTTTGCATCCATGTCTGATATGTTTCTGTGTTTGTGCTCCTCTTTGTACTCTATCAGTGGGTGTACTTATTGGTCCTTGTGGACCCTCGACATGATGAGGGTTCCAGCAGGAGTCTCAGAGCAGGAGGAGCTGATGGAGTCCTGAGTCTGGAGACGCTTTCTATTGTCCCCAGTAATTGGATTTGGTCAGGGAGGAGAGATGGCTGCTAGAGAGAGGCTGCGATCATTAGGTGGAATGAGACGTGTGGTGCCAGGGCTGATTATCACACACACACACACACACACACACACACACACACACACACACACACACACACACACACACACACACACACACACACACACACACACACACACACACACACTAATCCAAATAAATCTGAAAATGCTGTCAAATGGCGTTCATTGACACGTCACTGGTCACACACCGAAACACCAAAAGAGCTAAATCTGTTTTAATGCCCCTCAGACGTCCATCATCAAATAAACCAGGCTTATTTTTTACAGCAGGTTTAAACAAGTCTGACTTAAGTTGTCATAAAGAGTTATCCCTCTAGTTCATGATATATGCTTTAATCTGGTTTCTGTAGGAGACAAACATGACAAACATTCTTAACATATTCCAATGCTGTAAAAATGAGTCTAATAAATATTAAATGTCAACATAGATTTACGTCAGAGCCTGAGACGTTTCAGCACCGCGGTGCCAGGCAGCTGCTGCTGTAAACTAACAGCTGGATGTGGAATAAGTCAGTAGAATGAGCAGAAATCACCTGAAATACTAATTAAACTGGATTATTTTAGTTTTATACAGACTACTTACCTTTTCTAAAGGCTGCTGTTTTATTTTTTATAATTATAGGCTGTGTTTTATTGACTCTGTTGTCCAGATGAGGAGGAAAGAGAAGAGGATTGGATTGTAGTTTAGTTTGTTATCAAATCCACAAAATAAAAAAGAATCAACCAAAAATCATATGTGTGGTCCAGCAGAGTAGTCACATGGTGTGTCATTCTCACCAGGATGAGCTGCAGGAAAATCAACATTAATCATGAATGACCATTATGTATTTGTAGCCTACTTAGTCATGTTGATAGTAGCTAATATAGATAATATACACTTACAGCCTGGGCTGCCTTCATATCAGGATTAGAGAAGGAGTTTAGTTTTCTGTGGCTCCAGACTGATTAGTTTTTGATTTTTTTCATCTAATATGACTCTTTGAACATTTTGGGCTGCTGACATTTGGTCTAGATCTATCTGGTTCTGGTCTTGCTACTGTCCAGGTTTCACTTTACCTCAAGCTATCCCAGTATAACGATCTAAAGGTTCTTCTTGTTTATGACAGTGGTTTAACCCTTTTTGTCCATACTCAGATCACCACAGGACATAAACATGTATAGAGCCTGTTAGAAGCACTCTCTCTTCTTATGTACGCCACTAACGGAGCAGGTATTCAGCAACCAGTCTGACAGAACAAAATACAAAAGCTTAACAATCTTCTTTTTTCTGTTTAATAATTAAATATATCAGATAGCAAAATATATCAATGGCTCCTACATTTCCAACCCCTAGTTGTTTATGCTGTGGGCAGGACAATTACCAAATTCCTGTTTAAACAAGAGCCAAGAAAAACAATCTTGGCTTAACAAGGTCACAGGTTTTTCATATATTATAAATATAACTCAAATCACACATTTGGCATATATGCGACCTCGGAAATCCAAGTTTCATTTCAATCAAAGAGTCCTTGAGTGCTCCTCTATCAAACAGTTTGCTCACAGGCCTGTCCAATGGCTGGTCTTTGTCTGAAATCTCACCTTAGCACTTTTGTGGAATCAGGCAGCGTTTTTATCAAGCACCCATTATGAGCAGCATCGTCTGCTATCAACAATATCACCTTCTTGAAAGTTCCTCTTTTGTCTTGACCACTAATGGTAATTCTGAAGTAGAGGAAGGTACTCTCTGAGCCACGTGGTTCAAAATACCTGCACCTGCACCTGCAGCCATCGTCTTTGTGTATATTGGTCATCCTTAGAGAATATATTTCAGAAGAGATGCTTGGTTGTGCTTTCTAAAACAATAAGTGGTTGGTTGTCAGGATGTCACGATCTTCATCTGATGCCAATGCAGTCCTTCATCAACCAGCAACTGATGTCTGACAATTAAGCTCAAGACCTTCCTCACTACATATACCAGTCTTACCATATAACCTCCATAGTGAGAGGCTGCAGGGGCATTGAAGAATCGAAGAATTCTTCAATTCTTCATTGAAGAATTTTGTATCAACCAGCATTTAGACCTGATTCTACTAATAAACCACTGGAGTCCTTGATTAGGACCTTCATTAGTAGGATCAGGTGTGTTAGTGCTGGTTGGAACAAAAATCTGGACCCACTGCAGCTCTCTAGGCCCAGGGTTGCCTACCTCTGGTTCAGACTGTGGGCAATTTCAATGTTGACTGTTCCCACTGTAAGGCAGGTAAAGAGTACTCTTTACCTACCTTTTGACATGACTTCACCCTCTCTTGACCTCGAAAAGCTCAAAGAAATCCAGTCCTATGTTGGTGAATGGAGGTTGATGTGGTCCAATGGCAGATCTGCTCTGACTGTACATTTTGAAGTTATGCCTCATATTGCTGAACCTGCTTGATGTATCCAAGACTTTGTGCATAACTTGAACAACAGGTATTCTCACCTGCAATGTTCCATATTCTTGTGGATGTGTTGCAAGATAAAATAACAGCAACTGGAGTGTCCTTAGAAAGAATTGCAGGGTTCTTTGCCTCCTCAGGCACTGACAGTCTGGAGAGACGGCTACCCACTCTCAACCCCACAGGATCCAGTTTACAGACTGGGCTGGACTTTCTTACATTACGACCATCTTTTAGAGGCAAAATGTCTCCAGGGTACAGTTGAAACTGACTATCCTGTACCAGCTCAGTTTTCGCCTCTTCTAGGTCCTTCATGACGAGTAAAGTTGGCATCAGCATCAGCCTATGCTTCTTCATGTTTGCCATACTCAAACACAGCTCCTGTTGTTTTGGACAGCTTTCTGACAGTCTGATTTTGTCCATAAACACCTTCTGTTCCTCTCTCAAGTGCAACAACATTCAGCTTCAAAAGCCAAGCCACTACTCCTTTTAGCTTTGTCCAGTCTGAGCAGTAGAATATCAACTTATTCACAGCATAAGACCTTTTTCTTGCATCTTTTTCCACCACGTTTACTACATGGAACTTGACCTCAGGGTCATCTTGGGGTATATCCTGCAGATAAGGAAATGAGACTTTAGAAGGGAACCTGGGACTATAACCAAGTGTTGCGTTCTATGAAGTCTCTGACTTTAATCCCTTTTGATGCTTGGTCTGCTAGTTTTTCTTCTGAAAAGTCTTGATACGACTGTGTTCATTTCCAGTGTACCTCAGAACTGTGGTGGTGTCCATCCAAAAGATGGAGTCTGAAGCTTTGTTCACACCGGACACTGACAAGTTAAAATGTGTTGCTCTGTTGTTTCACTTTGTTCGCATGACCATTTTGTGAAATTCGCATCATGGCGCCTTCACAACTTTGTGCCCCCACCCATATAAGAGAAAGCCCGCCTATTCTGCTTTTTCTCTCACCAACCATGGTTGACGTCACAACCCTGGGTGCATTGTACTTAGTGTTAAAGAAATGTCAGACAGCCAAACGCTGTCGTTTATGGGTACATGATACCCTCCGGAGGTGCACAGAGTTAGGCGAGTACCACTGCCTCCTATCCTACAGGAGCTCCACCTGGACAACGGCTGCTTTCAGCGGTAGTTCAGACTGAGTGTCACTCAGTTTGAGGACTTGCTGTCTCAGGTTGGTGCCAGGATCTCCAGGCACGACATCAACTACAGGCTCAATTTCAGCTGCTGAGCACCTGTCTATCTGTCTCTGATGAGTATAGTGCGTTTGTTGTGTCAAAATCAATAAAAAGGCGCTGTCAATCCACTGTTTGGTCCAACACCACAACAACATTGTATTAGCAGTGAAGCTACAGCCCTGTGACATTTGGTAAGTGCAGGAAATGCAGTAAGATTATTTTGGGTAAAACAGAATAGGAGTCACAAGATGAACTTTGTGGTGTTGAAATAAACTGTGTTTGACATTGTGAAGCTGCTCCCAGATGTAACGGAGTAGCTAAGTTGCTAATTGGGGAAAAAAGTGAACAAGCTAAGCTATCGTACGCACCCGTTTATTTTTGTTTAATTTTTTTTGCAGCAGCACACGTCTACAATATGCTCAAACGTCATACGTCATGTGTCATTATGTCACCTGGATCTTTCACACTGAAAAAGGCACTTTAGCCACAATAAAATAAAATAAAGCACACCACTTTTAACAGTTGATCCCTTTATCCTATTATCCTTTTATTTATTAACATATTTAAGATTTTCTTAACCATAAATCCCATTTATTTATCTTATGGAAGATTGTTTTAATCAACTATTTTTTTACTTATTAAATGGTTACTTATTAATGGACTCTGCAATAATTGCTCCTGTAGAGAGACTCCTCTGTAGGTCGTAGTGTAATCGAAAGACTACACAAATCTTATTTTTCTTGGGATGGTACATCAGCATGCAGCACTTTCAGTTTTGCAATGGATCTTACAAGTGTTCATCAACCTCTAACTTCTCTCTTTTAGCCTTATTCTGAGCTTCCTCAGGATCAAGAGCTGTGAGATGCTGCATCCAGGTGGAGTCAGGCAAACCAACCAGACGTCACTTCAGTTGATCAGAGAACACCAGTAAAACATGGGTCAGGTAAACATGATGATAAGATATTCTGACGTATGTGGCTCAGTGATATCACTGATTTTTGCACTGATTTTTGGTTCCAGGACAAATTTCTGATACATACTTGGATGAAATAAGGTTGATATTGTGTGTCATTAATCTCATATCATGTTTCCTCCATAACATTCATATTTGTATGAAAAATACAAAATTGACTGACTTTTATAGCATTAAAGTGGTAAAATATCTAACTGTAAAATGGAGTCACTTGATGTCAAAATGACATTCTTCAAAATGATTAAAAATATTTTAAAAAATAGTTATTTATTTATGTTTATTTATATTTAAAAATATTTAAAAATCATCACAAGGACAGATTTCCCTCAATGTCATTCAGTAAAACAAACTTTTGAAGCCATTTAGATTTGCAGATAAATGACTTGTGCCATGTGACATGCGATTCATCACTCAGAGGACCCCTGAAGACCACCAGAGATGGAGGTAACTTTATTAAGTTAATATCATCTTTTCCATGTGTTGTACAAAGTGTCACAGGTTTCAGCCTCATTTGGTAAAAGGTTAAAAAAGTGTTTAATAAAGTTATTGATATTAAAATTATTGATTTGCCAATGAAATTCAAAGTTTATAAGTAAAGATCAAGGTCATTGTGCCATAGGTGGCCCTGTATCTGCCTGTTCAGAATGATGAATAGTGAAATCTGTCATACAGAAAAATAAAATATGTCATTTGGACAGTTTTATTAAATGACATGTTGTTATCCCAAATGACACAGGGGATCTCACAGCAAGAAGGTCGCACGTTCAAGACCTCCTTGGTCCTGGGTCTGGGACCTTTCTGTGTGGAGTTTGCATGTTCTCCCCGTGTCTGTGTGGGTTTTCACCGGGTACTCCAGCTTCCTCCCACAGTCCAAAAACATGCTGAGGTTAATTGGTGACTCTAAATTACCTGTAGGTGTGAGTGTGTGAGTGAATGGTGTGTGTGCCCCACGATTGGCTGGTGACCATCTGGGGTGTATCCCTGCCTCTCACTGTAACGCGCTGGGATTGGCTCCAGCAGACCATGTGACCCTAATGAGGAATAAGCAGGTATAGAAAATGACTGACTGCCTGACTGAAATCTGAACAATTGTTCTTAATTACATTTAACATGTCATATATTTTTGTATGTTTTAAGCAGTATTTTACATTTTTACTGATGCCTCTTTCCAATAAAGAGAAAGGTGGCAGTTTTTGTGAAACGTTAAGGGCAGATCCTGCTGCTAGAGAGGAGAGAGACTAGAAAAGAGAAGGGAAAGGTAGAACTTGATGGTGTTTGATGGTAGAACCATCAAACACCCTCAGTGTTTGATGGTAATAATGTCAGTAGATGTCAGTATAGGCAGCAATAAATAAATCTATAAAATAAATAAATAAATAATAATAATGATATTATTCATACATTATATTAATACATATATATATATTTATTTAAATCCTTGCAAGTATCATCAAGTGAAGGAAGTTGGTCAATATGATTATCAAGCCATCAAACAGTTGATCAGCTTCAACTTCTACCCCTTCACAGGGAAGCAAGAAAAATTGCTCCCATCAGAAAGGTAGAACACACAGTTCAAGGAAACTGAAGAAAAGAGAGACAAGTTTTGAGTAAAGATACACAAAGGCGACGCAGTGTGGTTGAATTTATCACACGGGATGAAAAACAGTTGTCTATTACCAGGAAAAAAGGACTAAAACTAAAGGCTGCAGCTGCTGTGCATATCTCTGAAGGAGCTTCATAAAGAATACAACACAGAGGTAGAAGGAGGCCACATCTCATACCAGCATTTTGTCCACATTCACTCCTTTTATGTCACAGAACCTGAGACTATGTGCATATACTGATCATAAACATGTGAGGGTGATGACAGAGAAACTGCATCAAGGAGGCATTTTAGGAAGTAAAAGCATTACTGATGTACTCACCCACATTGTTTGTGACATGAAAAACAAAAAGATGTTGTAGAAGTGCTGCTATTCTGAGATGGAGATAGCCATTCCTAATTTGACTGAGCTGGTTAGTGGCAGAGAGAGAAAGTCAGGTCACTAGAAAATGGTAAAAACTTCTGAAAAGCTATAATGAGAAGCTAGAAAGGCTGGGAAAGCATCATTATACATGGATCCATCAGGTGGAGCAATGTAGGACTATCAAAGACCATGAAGCTGTAGACCACATGGACGTTTCTGAGAATTATTCATGCAAGCTCAATGTAGAGGTGCAGTCGTATCACTGGGGGGAGTCACAGACAGACAGTCAGACTAATGCTGCCATTTCCAGTATGTACATAAAGTCAAATGCACCAATAACTACAGTGCACTTCATGAGTGATGGCCCTCTGACACAGTATAGAAATAAGAACAATTTCTTCTTGATGCCAATGAGAAGAAAGGTTTTCCTGCATGGCTTTGAGGCTGCCACATCTTCTCAGAGAAGTCCCATGGAAAGGTGCACAAGATGGTATCAGAGGTTCCTTAAAGAGAAAAGCAGATGCCTTTGTCCAGCAAGGAGGGAGTATTCAGCACCTAGAGGAGTTAGAAGAGTCCAATTATATAAAATTCTACTGGGTAACAGAAGAGGACATTGCTAAGATGGATGAGACTGTGCACAGTGATTTGCCAATAAATCAAAGCCACATTGGGCATTCTGGAAAGATATTTCACAGAGAGCTGTCCTGTTTTTGAGTTTTGAAGTTACCTGCAAATAACTAGTTAGTTAACATGATAGAAGTGTAGCAGATTTTACTTCATCATAAGACTTCTATCTGCAGGGTCAAGTAATAGCTTTAAGTGGACGTATATTCTGAGTCAATGCTGTGCCATCTGCATCAGCCCAACTTCTCTCATCAGCCAGACGTTTAAATAACAAAAACAATACACCAGGATCTCTTTCATTGAACTTTGGTAAGAGTCAAACCATGTCTCTTAAATTGTCCCTACCCCTAATGTTGGACCCTCAACAGCAGTGCATCCATCCTGTTCTTTCCAACTCGCCGTGCCTCTTTTTCTAGCTGAAGCTCTTGAGTCTAAAGACTCTGTATCTGCATCGCTAACAGCTGCCTTTTCTCTGCAAATGATAAACCGGTGCTCATACCAGTGTTATCCACTGCATCTCCATCAGAAATGGGCAAGAACATTTCATCTGCTTCCAGAATTTCCTTTGTCTTTAACCCAGTCTGCATGGCAGCAACAACTTCCTTTTTCTTCCAACTCTCCACCAAGCATCAACCTTTAGCTCTTCTAGCAACTCAACTGACGGGGTGGCCACAAATTCCTTTACAGGGTCTATTTTTACCCAAAACCCTTTAAGGCTATAAAGGCTTAATAACCGACAGGCCGTCGAAATTACAACACAAAACAATATAATTTGTCAAGCCATCACAACCAAACAGCTGCCCTGCATCTAACTCAACTCACCCTGGCTAACCACAAGCCAGTGCTGTTTCTTGGTGGTGAGGGAAATTACCACCGAAGACATCTTCTCTTGCACACAAAGAGTTTTATTCTAAAAAGAACAGTATCAAAGAGTGTCTTCATAATGTTGAATCTTGGAGAACCTCTGTGCTAATGTGAGATCTCATTCCTTTACCTCTGCAGTTCTTCCATTTATGCCGTCCTTAGGTCCCTGGACATTCCAGAATGTCTCTTTCCAAGGGGAAACATCTCACCTGTTATCCTATAATAAAACAGTCATCTATATTGGGGGAAATCCAAAGAAAATACAATGGAGGCTTCTCAACTTCTTACCTTGCCCATAGACCTTTGACCGTTCTCCCATATTTGTCCCCATTGCATGTCCAGTTCCCAACCTGCATGGTTTCTAAATACAGGGCCTCTTCTTTTACAACACTGGAACAACACCTACCGCAGGGAGTTCACATAGTTCAGGCTACTCACCAGGCTACTCACCATCCAGCTGAGGACTGAAATCAATAATCACCAACCCTCCCCTGCTGAAAGCCAAGAAAATCAAAGTTTAATGAAGAAAACCAAGCAACACATTAATAATAATACTGAGCCAGACCACTTGTACCAGTGTCTTCGTTTCTACGACCCATTCACCAGCTCCTCACAGTCTGAGCCACAGCTGCCTTTGTTTGTTCCTAAGCCTTGATCCTCTATGGAGTGACTTTTTCTTGTAACTTTTATAACTTAGTTCTAGCCTTAGCCTTTTGTTAATAGTCTTTTGTTTTCCTCCTCTGGAGTGAGTTTTTGTTTGAGCATGTTTATTTCATAAAACCTGTTTCATAGCTGGTTTTTGTTTCCTCACTTTTGGGAGATTTAAGTTTAATGATATTGTTTTATAGAGCCCCTTGTTTCCCCCCTTGCTGTATATTTTCAAATTGTAAATCCTAAGTTTCATAGACATTTTATAGCGCCCTGTGTTTCCTCCGATCAGAGTGATTTTTCATTTGTGACTTTAGAAGAATAAACTAGACTTTAGAAGAAGTAACTAGACTTTAGAAAGAATAAACTAGACTTTAGAAGAAGAAACTAGACTTTAGAAGAATAAACTAGACTTTAGAAGAATAAACTAGACTTTAGAAGAATAAACTAGACTTTAGAAGAATAAACTAGACTTTAGAAAGAATAAACTAGACTTTAGAAGAAGAAACTAGACTTTAGAAGAATAAACTAGACTTTAGAAAGAATAAACTAGACTTTAGAAGAAGAAACTAGACTTTAGAAGAATAAACTAGACTTTAGAAAGAATAAACTAGACTTTAGAAGAAGAAACTAGACTTTAGAAGAATAAACTAGACTTTAGAAAGAATAAACTAGACTTTAGAAAGAATAAACTAGACTTTAGAAGAATAAACTAGACTTTAGAAGAATAAACTAGACTTTAGAAGAATAAACTAGACTTTAGAAGAATAAACTAGACTTTAGAAGAATAAACTAGACTTTAGAAAGAATAAACTAGACTTTAGAAGAAGAAACTAGACTTTAGAAGAATAAACTAGACTTTAGAAAGAATAAACTAGACTTTAGAAGAAGAAACTAGACTTTAGAAGAATAAACTAGACTTTAGAAAGAATAAACTAGACTTTAGAAGAAGAAACTAGACTTTAGAAGAATAAACTAGACTTTAGAAAGAATAAACTAGACTTTAGAAAGAATAAACTAGACTTTAGAAAGAATAAACTAGACTTTATGAGAATAAACTAGACTTTAGAAGAATAAACTAGACTTTAGAAAGAATAAACTAGACTTTATGAGAATAAACTAGACTTTAGAAGAATAAACTAGACTTTAGAAAGAATAAACTAGACTTTAGAAGAATAAACTAGACTTTATGAGAATAAACTAGACTTTAGAAGAATAAACTAGACTTTAGAAAGAATAAACTAGACTTTAGAGGAATAAACTAGACTTTAGAAGAATAAACTCAACTTTAGAGGAATAAACTAGACTTTAGAGGAATAAACTAGACTTTAGAAGAATAAACTAGACTTTAGAAGAATAAACCAGACTTTAGAACAATAAACTAGACTTTAGTTACAAGGAAAACTAAAGAGTAACTATGTGTAATATGGCCTGATGCAGGGAGAATGTGTTACTGAATAAAAATTAACTAAGAAGAACAGCTGCCAGATGAGGATGGTGGTTCTAGAGTCTTCTCCTTAAATCAGTCCCAACTATGTCCACCTGGACTGGAGCTGGTCTGGAAGGAGAAATAAAGGAAAAGTCAGGTTCCAGATGTTCCAGACGTGATCAGAATGGATCAGTGATGACCAGCTACAGCTGCTGGTTAGTAAAACAAATCAAATGTTGTTCATACTGACATTTCTGTTCAGAATAAACAATTCAATCAATTCTTCATGTGTAATGTAC
The DNA here is from genome assembly GCA_030544235.1 of Lepturacanthus savala. NCBI lineage: Eukaryota > Metazoa > Chordata > Actinopteri > Scombriformes > Trichiuridae > Lepturacanthus > Lepturacanthus savala. Next base: position 27,820,281 of record CM060470.1, read on the forward strand.
AGCAATAACACTGTTAGGACACTAGAGGGCAGCAGGATAGGTTTCTGACTATATATACAGTATACACTGTCAGTCAGTCATTTTCTATACCTGCTTATTCCTCATTAGGGTCACAGGGGTCTGCTGGAGCCAATCCCAGCGCGTTACGGCGAGAGGCAGGGATACACCCCAGATGGTCGCCAGCCAATCGTGGGGCACACACACCATTCACTCACACACTCACACCTACGGGCAATTTAGAGTTGCCAATTAACCTGAGCATGTTTTTGGACTGTGGGAGGAAGCCGGAGTACCTGGTGAAAACCCACGCAGACACAGGGAGAACATGCAAACTCCACACAGAAAGGTCCCAGACCCAGGACCAAGGAGGTCTTGAACCTGCGACCTTCTTGCTGTGAGGCAACAGCACTAACCCCTGCCCCACCGTGTCGCCCCAGTATACACTGTATGTATATATATATATGTATATATATATATATATATATATATATATAGAGAGAGAGAGAGAGAGAGAGAGAGAGAGAGAGAGAGAGAGAGAGAGAGAGAGAGAGTATATAGTGAGAGAGAGAAAGTGTGTGTGTGTGTGTGTGTGTGTGTGTGTGTGTGTGTGTGTGTGTGTGTGTGTATCAGTATGTGTATCAGTGGGTGTGTGTGTCAGTATCCATATCTCCTACTTTGTATTTTTGTTCTATTTTCTTTGTTTTTATCTTGTCGGTTTCTTTTTTTTATTCTGAAAATCACTTTGTGTTGTGTTTTATGTCTGAATGATGCTTTATAAATAAAGTTTGATTGACAGATAGGACACAATAACCAGCAGCAGTCTGAAGTGCTGCTGGGACTTGAACCTAGAACCTGCTGTTTCCAGTGTTTTAACTAAACCACATCAGCACAGCTTTAAACTAGTTGTGATGGAATCTTTCTCAACAGACCAAGTGATGTTTTAAAGAACCAACCTAAAACTCTACATGTCAAAGAAAACAACTGCCATGAAGGGAAATCTCTGGGTTTCTCACAAACCCTGTTTGTGAGAAATGTTAATTTAATAAACTAGACTTTAGAAGAATAAACTAGACTTTAGAAGAATAAACTAGACTTTAGAGGAATAAACTAGACTTGAGAAGAATAAACTAGACTTTAGATGAATAAACTAGACTTTAGACTTTAGAAGACTTTAGAATGTTAATTTCTCACAAACAGGGTGAGAAACGGAAATGTTAATTTCTCACAAACAGCCATTCTGGGTCAGTATGACCTGCTGCATATTTAATTATCCAAAAGACATCTAAAACCCCAAAGATCCTAACAATCATTGTTTAATATTTCATTATTAACTCCAGTAAAAACTTATTTAATCCAATGCTGTTCCTTACTTCTAACAGATAATGGTTTAATTAGGATAATTCACTTGATTTCGCATGTTCAAACCTTTTCTTAATGTCATCTCTTTATTACCTGTGTAATATAAAACATATAAAACACAACATTGAAACTTAACATTTACATTCAGTTTTACATAAATGCACTGTTTATGGAGCAGAAATCAACATATATGTGAAATGAACCATTTTAATATTACATGTTGTTTAAGGCATTGCAAATTTATTTGCATAGAACATTTCAACAACAAGGTAATTCAAACTGCTTTATATACAACATTAAAAGCATCAAGATAAAATTTAAACAGTTGTTTAAAATGTGAAAACGATTTAAACTAATTCAAATAAGATTAAATATCAATTCTACATAAATACTACTTTTTCCTGTTTTTTCTAGATCCTCAAACTTTAAAACAACGTGTAACATAACAGGAGGGTAAAAAAGGTACAAAAGAGAAACTATTCTTCTTCATCAGACTGATGTTAAAACTATTTTGCATCAAACTCTGCTCAGTGAAGATCAAACTTCCACTTAATGAACCTTATTGATACTAAATTAAATAAAAACGGTCTGATTCCACTATTAGTGGATGTAGAATAATATAAACAAATTTATTCATAATAATAGATGAAAAACTCCTGTAGATGAATTAAAAATGTTTTAGATTGCACATCTGTTGTTATTTCTGTCTGGAATGCATTAGTCTTAACCTGATATTTCACTAAATAGCCACTTTACCCTTTTGATTTAATTAAGTCAGTTTTATTTCCATAGCCCAGGATCATAAATCATAGATCAGCTGTGCTTAGACCTGCACTTTATATGAGGAATAATCCCCTTTAAATAGAGAAGAAACCTTAGAAACAGAATCAGGAAGGACAGATGTGCTGTAACAAACAACAAACACATTACTTATATTGACATGTTCAGCTGACTTTTTACTTCTACTCCTTATATTTTCAGGTAATTATCTGTACTTTTCACTTCTTACATTTTATTAATAGCCTTGTTTCATTCTAGCTTGTTTTCATGATAACCGCCATACAAATAAAAGATTTTCTTTTGCCAGAAATCGATCAAATGTGCCGTAAATTGCTTTTAAAGGGACAATACAACATAAACTGTGATATCTCTTGCAAAAAAAACAAAAAACAAAACGTTTACAGCCTCTGCTCCTTTAAGGTGTTAATGCTCAGTAGTAAACATCTGGTTCTTTAATGGACCTGAATGCATCATTTAAAATGGACAAATATGTCCATTATATCAGCTTTTTAATACAACATTAGTCTGTGGCCTAAACTTTCACCCTTAATGGCATTTTCCCTCTTACATTACTTTTATACTTTAAATAGTTTCATTTAGTTTAGTTAGTGGTAGTTTCAACAGTTATTTAACAACTTTACTTGAGTAAAAAGCTTCAACTTCTACAGAAATATTTTTAGTATTTTTAGAGGATTTGATTGTAGTTGGTGTGACTCCCACCACCATCAGTGTGTGAACGAGTGAATGAACAAAAACACAGAAAAGCACTAAACAAATGCAGATTATTTACCATTTAGATCAGAGGAGTTAAACTCAGTTTCATCCACATCAGTGTTCTGGTTTCCCTCAAAGGACCAATTATAAAGATCATATATATGTATTATTATTATATATCTTCTTGACTATATAATCTTGACAATTTGCCAAGATTTTTAAACAGAATTTAAAAATCTGCTGATGCAGAAATAATGTTATATTGTTGTTAGTGTCTAATTATTAAAATGCTGCAGCAAAACATGTAAAATCATCACAGATATCTAGAGACTCATACAAGAATATGCTGATGCAGGGGATTGATTAAAAGAAAGACAATTATTTGCATATTAAAACATTAGTCTATGTGTGTGTGTGTGTGTGTGTGTGTGTGTGTGTGTGCAATCTGTGTGTAATCTGAGCGAGGGAAAAACATTTACTGAACACACACACACACGTCGTTTCCATGGTGACCGAGCATCCTCTCTGCTCTTCAGTACTGGGTGAGGTGGACGTCCATTGTTTGGTGTGTTTGGGGGTTGTGGTGGTGGTTTTAGAATTAGACAACACACTAGACAGATGAAAGTGCTGCACATCCTTAAATCTAATCATAATTTAGTCATCACTCCAAGATGCTGTGGTCAAAATAAAGACAGAAACCCAGGCAGGACAGAGACCTGAGTGCAGGAGTCAAGGGGAGGGAGTGTTTGATGGAAATGATGAAACCTCCACAAGCACTTAGCCTAAAAGGACTTCTAAAGCTCACGCTGCTGGAGGACTAAAGACAGAAGACTTCTGTTCAGGCTCTTTTTTCCTAATGTACAATTATGATGCATTAAAATGCAAAAGCTGAAAGGAAACAAACAACAAAAGGACTGAATTTAATACAATTTCCCCCTAAAAGTATGTTTTGACTCGCAATGATTTGTCCATAAAGAAAGTTTCTGGTGAGTACAGTTGTTTTGTCTTGGTTAAACATGTTTGAAACTAATTCAAGGAAAAAATGAAAAATTATATTTATATGTTATATGTACTTGAATTAAAATTCCCCACTGTGGGACAAATAAAGGATTATCTTATCTTACCTTATTAATCACCTGTGTGGACTGTTAAGTAATGGGCAGAGTGTGGGCAGAGTGCGTTTTGGTTCTTTATGGATCAATTTCTCAGAAATGTAGGACTATTAACCTGCTAGAATGCTACAGAGAGAGTAGCCTGGTATCATAGTAGAGCCCATTAGACCTGTTTCACTGAAGAAAACATCCTCAAAAAAACAGACAAAAATCATTGAGAGAAACAAGGAGCAGGAGGCGGAGGAGGAGGAGGAGCAGGAGGAGGAGGAGGAGCAGAAGGAGCAGGAGGAGGAGGAGGTCAATCTGGGATTTGATACACCCCAATTTGCATAGAGAATCTTTTTTACTTGTGGTTCACTATAAGTAGTTCATGTAATTCACTTGCATCAGGCCAAAAACACATGACAGGTTTTATTAATCTCTGTCAAGCAAAATACAAGTTTAAAAAACACTTAGAAGTAATTAAATATATATATATATATATATATATATATATATATATATATATATATATATATATATATATATAAATACATTTAATCATCACAAGCTTTCTTTGTGAGAATAAATAAATGCAGCATAAGGTAAAATAAGGAAAATGCCTTGTGTATATAACGTGGCATCTTTTTAAACGTGTGTAGGTCTTTAATCATTACAAATACACATAGCAATGAAATTAAGAATATAAAAAAACAGAACTGTTTTATCATATCAGCAACATGTCAGGAGATGAAAATAAACTCGTCAAATGATTTGAAAATGAAAATGTCTACAGAGAAATGAAGCAAAATTCCAGTAGGACTTTATTGTGATTGTAAAAATGATGAAATTATAATTTGGCCTAATAGTGACATGACTTAATCGTGACAATGACGTTTGTCACATGTAAACTGAATGTGATTTAGTTCTCAAATAAATAAATAGAAAACTAACTTGAATTGAGTTTGAATGATAATTTATTCACGCTATTTTATACAGCCGAGCTGTTCATGAACATGAATCTCATTAAACATGAGTTAAAGTTTAACCTTCCTCTTGTATTATGGTCAGCATCGACCCTGCTGTAGACTTTAAATTAATAACATAACCACATAAATGAGTTTGTTGCATTAAGGTTTTTGTCTTTATCAGGTACCTCTAGTTGAATAAAATAAACCTGTTTTCACTAAATTATAAAATACTCTGGTTAAATTATGACCTTTGTCTTGTTAGGGTCAGTTTTGATTCCGTTATAAAAATCATAATATAAAGCAATAATTACATTAATAAATAATAAAATCAGCCAACTCAATGACAGCAGCTCTTCTAACAATCATTGGAGCTTTAGTGTATTTTCATTTTTTATTGTTACCCAGTTTGCACAAAACAATCAATTCTCTATGATTATCTTCAGGTTGATTTTACCATTTTTGTTATTGAGGGGAATAGTGACAAAAGAAAAGGCCCAAAGCCCCACACAAAAAATATTAAAACTTAATATTTTCATGGTTAAGGAACCTAACAAGGTAACCAAGAGAAGAGAAACTAATTAGTTGATAAAAAATTGTGTTTCTCTCAGAGAAAAAGAGATTTTATTTAAATTATTATGATTTTTAACCCTGACGTGTATATATCTATTTAATCACTTAAGTCTCAAGTAGAATAATCCCTATAATGAATGCTGTACATTTTGTTTATGGGCATATTTGTGCAAACAACAACTATAACAGCCATTAAAATATTTTCAGCAAAGAAAAGAAAACAAAAGGCAAAAACTAGACATTAAAAACGATTGTTAGTGAGTCAACTGAAATTATTATATGCATGAAATCTTAGAAAAACTCTAGACTTAAATGAGTTAAGTGCCGACCTATGGTTGGAGACTTTTAGAACTATCATCATTAAAGCGTTACGACGGAACCTTCGTGCTGGTGCAGTCGGCGGACATTTATCGCTGACGGACCGACAAATGACATAATGGTAAAGCTCAGTGATAAACACAGTCAGGTGAGTCGTAATTTCTCTTCTTTATCTCTGGGTTTGACCCGATTTGACCCCAACATTAAACGGCGGAACGTAGGAACTCGTGGTTTTAACGGGTGAACACGTGATTTCTATCAGCTGATGGATGGAGAGAGGCTAATATTTAGCTTCCGGCTAACAGCATCATCCCGTTAATCAGCTGGCAGCAGAAAGGCCTTCCTGAGGCTAAAAAACGTCCTAAGTGATCCTAAACTGAACGTTTAACACGCTCCTCTTTGAATTTAACCCCTTGATGCCTGAATATATTTACAATTGTATGAAAGAATAATTCTTATTTTTAATAATAGTGCTTTTGCTTTCATTCTGATGCTGAATTAAGTAGACATTGTTAATTTGTCTATAGCACATTAAATAGGTTTGATGCAAATTAGTGACAATAGACATTAATGGAAACCAATGGTAGATTTATTATTGAAGACACAAAATTGTATTTAAGAATTATTTCTGCTATTATTTACACTTTAACTAAGTTACTATAACTATATACTAACTACTATACTATAACTAGTAACTATAACTATATACTAACTACTATACGATAACTAGTAACTATATATACTAACCACTATACTATAACTAGTATCTATAACTATATACTAACTACTATACTTTAACTAGTAACTATAACTATATACTAACTACTATACTATAACTAGTATCTATAACTATATACTAACTACTATACTTTAACTAGTAACTATAACTATATACTAACTACTATACTATAACTAACTATAACTATATACTAACTACCATACTATAACTAGTAACTATAACTATATACTAACTACTATACTATAACTAGTAACTATAACTATATACTAACTACTATACTATAACTAGTATCTATAACTATATACTAACTACTATACTATAACTAGTAACTATAACTATATACTAACTACTATACTATAACTAGTAACTATAACTATATACTAACTACTATACTATAACTAAGTAACTATAACTATATACTAACTACTATACGATAACTAGTAACTATATATACTAACCACTATACTATAACTAGTATCTATAACTATATACTAACTACTATACTTGAACTAGTAACTATAACTATATACTAACTACTATACTATAACTAGTATCTATAACTATATACTAACTACTATACTTTAACTAGTAACTATAACTATATACTAACTACTATACTATAACTAGTAACTATAACTATATATTAACTACTATACTATAACTAGTAACTATAACTATAACTATATATTAACTACTATACTATAACTAGTAACTATAACTATATACTAACTACTATACTATAACTAGTTACTATAACTATATACTAACTACTATACTATAGCTAAGTTACTATAACTATATACTAACTACTATACTATAACTAGTAACTATAACTATATACTAACTACTATACTATAACTAAGTAACTATAACCATATGCTAACTACTATATTATAACTAGTAACTATAACTATATACTAACTACTATAATATAACTAGTAACTCTACCTATATACTAACTACTATACTATAACTAGTAACTATAACTATATACTAACTACTATACTATAATTAGTAACTATAACTATATACTAACTACTATACTATAACTAGTAACTATAACTATATACTAACTACTATACTATAACTAAGTTACTATAACTATATACTAACTACTATACTATAACTAGTAACTATAACTATATACTAACTACTATACTATAACTAGTAACTATAACTATATATTAACTACTATACTATAACTAGTAACTATAACTATATACTAACTACTATACTATAACTAAGTTACTATAACTATATACTAACTACTATACTATAACTAGTAACTATAACTATATATTAACTACTATACTATAACTAGTAACTATAACTATATATTAACTACTATACTATAACTAGTAACTATAACTATATACTAACTACTATACTATAACTAAGTTACTATAACTATATACTAACTACTATACTATAACTAGTAACTATAACTATATACTAACTACTATACTATAACTATATACTAACTACTATACTATAACTAAGTTACTATAACTATATACTAACTACTATACTATAACTAGTAACTATAACTATATTCTAACTACTATACTATAACTAGTAACTATAACTATATATTAACTACTATACTATAACTTGTAACTATAACTATAACTATATATTAACTACTATACTATAACTTGTAACTATAACTATATATTAACTACTATACTATAACCCCTCCTGGAGCTGCCACCTTACTGCGGTGGAAGGGTTTATTCCAGATCTGTAGAAACTGAATGCTTGTAAAACTGTATTTTTAAGTTTTAGACCTTCTCATTTTACTAGCCATTATTTGTCAATTATATATTCACATTCAACCTCAAAAAATACAACGAAGTGCATTTAAAATGCATGGGTGGTCATTAAAGATGAGAGTTTCAAGTTTCAATTTTGATGATGTAAGAGTAAAAAACAAACATGAAATAGTGCTAATCTGCTCTCAAGATGTGTATTTTCAGTAGAATTACCTTTCTGACTTCCTAAAAATAAATAAGGAGACGGAGTCTGGTTCTGGGCCTGTGAATTGCTTCAAAATCTTTACATTTTGAATTGAAATGCAGCAGGAAAATTAGATTCAGAATTATTAGTATATTAGTATTAGTATTTGCATTATATTAGTATTTGTTGGATATTTGATTTGTTGAATTGTTCATTTGTCTGTTTTCCACATGATGATGAACACAGATTTGACGTCACATTTTGGACTTTTTCAAATATTCTGAGGTTGTGCTTCCTGTTATTGAGCTGTAATAACTCATCAGCAGCTGTGAATCAACAGAAGGTCAGTGATGAGTAACTCGTCCTGATGATATCACAACTGAATCTGTAGCTAGATAATATCAGATGGTGAACCTCCAGCTTCATGAGGATTAGTCAGTGAAACCCAGTTTTAATTCTAGTCACATTTTAGTATTTTTGTTCTGTTTTAGTCGTAACAGTTTAGTTATGGAGTAAAACCGAGGATAGACCCAGTCAGTAAAGCTGCTGCTGGTCTTGTCTTTAGCAATTAATACTTTACAATTCAGATGAAACATCTTGATACTTACACTGCTGAGCAAAATAAGGCATAAGACTCAAAAGGTGCATTAATATGACCCATACATCTATGACAGAGTTAAACTCAGTTTGATCCGGGGTCACATCAGTGTTCTGGTTTCCATCAAAGGTCCAATTATAAAGATCAAATATATGTATCTACATATTATTATTATTATTATTATTATTATATATGTTATTATATTAGATAATAGTCTCAACACTCATAATAGTGTCTAAATAATTGTAACTAATAATTAAGTAGTTGCTGGTGACGGTTTGCTAAGTTTTTAAAATAGAATTTACAGTTTATGCTGATGTAGGAATAATCTTATATTGTTATGATTTTAGTGTCTAATTATTAAAGGTGCTGCAGCAAAGCATGGCTGAATTATGACCAAATCATCACATATATCTCATACAAGACTCATACAAGAATATGCTTATAACCACTATTAACTATTTGATTTATTTCATGGATTTTTCAAACTGAGTTAAACTCAGTTTGATTCTGGACCACATCAGTGTTCTGGTTTCCCTCAAAGGGCCAATTATAAAGATCATATATATGTATCTACATATTATTATTATATATGTTATTATATTAGATAATTGTCTCTCCACTCATAATAGTGCTGGTGACAATTTACTAAGTTTTTTAAACAGAATTTAAAAATCTGCTGATGCAGAAATAATGTTCTATTGTTGTTAGTGTCTAATTATTGAAATGCTGCAGCAAAACATGTAAAATCATCACAGATATATAGAGACTCATACAAGAATATGCTGATAACCACTATTAACTATTGGATTTATTTCATGGATGTTTCAATGGTTGGAATCTATGGTTTTGTGTTGCTATGCTAAATATTAAAGAATAGAAAGAACAAGAAAGTAATGACAGATGTACTTCAACAAAGGAAAATAAGGAAAAAGATTTGGCCCCCGGACCTTCAGTTTGACATCTACGCTCTATGATTATATCCTCTTTTGAACCTCCAACAAATGATCACAGATAAATATTCAATATATTGGGCCCTTTGCTTGACTATAAATTGAATTTCAGTGATGTAATGGCCTTTAAATAATTCATATGTTGGGAAAAGTGAAATAGCCTGAGCTTGGGAGGAGAAGAAAATCAATGAGAGAGAGAGACAAAGAGAAAGAGAGAGAGACTAGAGGCAAATGGATGGAACCCCACCCTGGTTCCTCCAGTCCACTGATAAACAGCTGAGGAGGAAGTCCAGTATTACTGGACTATTACTGATCATCAGGACCTGCTGCTGGACTCTGGAGGTCTGGTCTCAGTTTGGTGGACAGGTACAGTAGCAGGATGCTGAAAGCTGTTCAACAACAGACCTTCAAATATTTGACAATATACATTTTGTGTGAAATTGTATCCCTTTAAGTTTTTTTTAAGGTAGTTTTCATCAAGGTTCTGTTGTACAGACTGTAAATCCCCCTGAGGTGAATTAGTGATTCGGGACTATACAGATGACTATTTTAACTTTAAGAAAATCATTTGGACCACATGTTTGTTTCACGCATGAATGAATAACCTTTTTCTTTTTCTGGTGGCTGTTTCCATTCCTTATATTTGTACAGCATGCTTCCTCTTTACCGTTTCCTCTTTTTTGTTCCAGTGACGCCGTTGACTTCGTGTTTGCTGACATTCAGATCCACCAGATGAGCCAAAGGAACTCAGACGTTAAAGTTGACTCCTCGTCTTCTAGAATTGAATTGTCTCCAGGACGTTTCCAGTCCTGTTTATCCCTGGCATTCATCTTCAGCAGCTTTCCATTGAAGAGGCCGTCTGTGATGCTGGGTGAAGGCCCTGTCCTGAGGCAGAAACTCAGCTTCAGTCAGCAGTAGCTGAAGCCTGAAGCCACTTGGATGATATTCTCCTTCCTATCTGGCCCACATGCCTAATAGACCCGTGTTTGTCCGGCTAAGGGCTTGTTTTGTTTGTTGGATTATGTCCACGCCGCTATCGGGGTTTTGGAACGCAGACTAGTTGTTAAACTTCTCAGCAGCAGCAACCATGGAGGGTCTGGAGCAGCTGGACATGGTTGGGGACATCAGCCCGGCTCTGGAGGCCACCGAGGACTTCGTCCACTGCATGGAAGGGATCCAGGGCCAGGGTCTGAGCCAGAATCAGACCAAGCAGCTCCAGGAGGTGTCCAGCGCGGCTCTGGGCCGGCTGAGCTCTAGCGGGGTGTGGGGCCTGCTGGCCGGGGAGCAGGCCGAGGTGGGGCCTCTAGGCCTGGCCTGGGCCGACAACCTGGGCCTGGTGGGGGTGGGCGTGGGCCTGAGGCCCGGCAAGAGGAGCCGGGCCCGGTCCACCAACGACCTGGCGGCCCACACCAAGGACGGAACCGGCACCGCCAACTCCCAGTCCAATGCGGCCTTCAAGAAGGGACACAACCGGTCCAGGTCTGACGTGAACTACCGGCCGTCGGCCTTCACCGACAACGGGCTGCCCAGCATGGACTGCAACACCCTGAAGAACATGATCCTCAACCACCAGCAGCAGGGTGAGTCCACACTGGAGGAGATAGAGTCTCAGTAATCACATACTGGAGGAGACAGAGTCTCAGTAATCAGGGAGGATAATCACTGATCCATTTAAGGCTGTAAAATATATACAATTTTAATGATTTATTTTTCGATATTGAATCAATAGTTGACATTTTTCATTACACAATTTCTGAAGGAGAGAGAGAGTGACTATGTGTTTCTGAAATCATGAATGTTAGAGGAGCATGTCATGGTCTAACCCTAAAAACTTTATTACCAGATAGTTTAACTCACTTAAAAAGGTTTTAAAAATGTTAAAACTAAATAAAAACACATGCTATCACATCTTTTATATTATAGGTGGTTATATATTTAAATTTATCATTCTTTTTCTTCATACCATTTGACATTTCATGTAAAAAAAAAAAAAATCCCACAAAATTAGAATTTTTTTTTTTGTAAAAAAAAAAACCAAAAAAACAAATTCATCCCACAACGGACATTTTATTTAAATTTAGTTGTTACAGCAGTTCACAAAAGAAAGAAAAATACACAATAAACAATAACGACAAATCAACTTCCAAACCAGCAATGTGCAAAAAAACAAGTACTGAGGATATAAAAATAAGGTGCTTGATATAAAAGTATTTATATTATATAACGTGACTGGCGGTAAAAATACTGCAGCATAATAACAATGATATAAATATAATTATAAATAATAAAGCAGCACTACTAGTTCAGTTGTGCATGAAGTAAGAATATTGATGAAAAAATTGTCCATTTATGTATAAAATAAAATCCCTGGTTAAATAATATTAGTTTTTGTTAATTAGAGTAAAGAACATTTCTACAGATGCTTCACAGTTTGATATAATGGAGGCTTTTAAAAGCTGAAACTCTACAAAGGCTGAAACCAAATAAAGGCTATTGTTAATAATCATTTATAGACAAATGAATGCAACATTATGAGATTTATGTTATGAAATAAAAAGCTTTAATAAAAGTGTCCCCACACCTCCACGCCTGTTTGGTGCCATTATAAACACGTATATTGTGTATATAATAATGATCATCATTTCCATTCACCATCTAAACATCCCCAGCTGTCACTAATGGAAAGGCAAACACGCTGCTGCTGTTTTTTTCTCCAACGTGAATGAAGTTAAATCACTCTGCCTTCTGCTTATTACTGGCCGTCTCCTACTCCTCTCCTTTCAACACACATCCAGCCAAACTAAATAGCCCGATGCCTTTTCACACATATGCTAATACTAAATAATCCTGCCAGTATCAGGAGCCGGGTAATTGGGTTCCCTCTTCTCTCGCCTCATTTGAGTCCATTTGCTGACAGGATTACAGGCTATTATCCCCCAGGATCCCTTAGGATCTCCTTAGGCCTTCAGATGGCCAAAACACACAAACAAACTCTGTGTGTGTGTGTGTGTGTGTGTGTGTGTGTGTGTGTGTGTGTGTGTGTGTGTGTGTGTGTGTGTGTGTGTGTGTGTGTGTGTGTGTGTGTGTGTGTGTGTGTGTGTGTGTGTGTGTGTGTGTGTGTGTGTGTGTGTGTGTGTATACTGCTGAATACTGATTGTCATAGCACAGCTGTGTCATTTCAACTTATCATCATCTTCTATCATTACTGCTTCTCTGAGGATGCTTCAACATGAGTACAGCACACGATCTGCAGCACCAATAGTCCCTGACTCCTGTTCCAGCCTCTCAGGGCTGAGAAAGCTTCCAGTGACTGGACAGTTGATGAGAACACAACACAGGACATGGTATAGATGGTTCTGACAGGTAGGGAGTGGCCGGACTTATCAAAGGACGTATCATCACGTTTAATGAGTGAAGGAGACAACTGCTTACCACGCCACAAACGCCTGAAACCATTAGACCAGGGATGTCAAACTAAATCTAGTTCATGGGCCACATTCAGTGCAATTTAATCTGAAGTAGACCAGACCACTACAAATGTACTTTTAAATAATACCACCTCCTTTTTATGTAAAGAAAGACAGAAATATGATAAATAGGTTTAATTAACTTTAAATTAGCAAAAAACTGGAAAGATGTCTTCAGAAAATTAGTGCAATTTAAACAATATGATGTCAGTCTGCTGCATTTCAGTTCAAACATTTACTCACTGAAGGATATTTAAGGTTTTTTAAGTTGTGCCTTGCAAATCATTTAAAAATCAAATTACAAATCAAAATGTTTTGTCCCTTCGCACAGACTTTACATTTCTGTGAAGACAAATGTTGTATAGTCATCATCCCAGTGGGCTGGATCAGACCTTTAAGCAGGCCAGTTATGGCCCCTGGGCCGCATGTTTGACACCCCTGCAAATCCACTGAGGGTCAGGTCACCCAAATTACACACACATATAATATACTATATACAATACCATTCAAAAATGTGGGGTCACTTTAGAAATGTCCTTATTTTTTTAAAGAAAAACACTGAAGATAACTTTAAACTGATCATAAATCCACTATATACATTGATAATATTAAATATTCTAGCTGCAAATGTCTGGTTTTTGGTGCATCAATATCTACATAGGTGTAAATGGACTGCATTTGTTTGGTCTTTCTAGTCTTTTTGACTTTACATCACTGATGGTGGCAACTATACAAGGTGCCTCCTGCACATCAGTAATCTAATAATTCACATACATTCATAAAACATTTTTGAAAGAAAAGCACTGTTTTGACCACGAAGATAACTTTAAATTAATCACAAACATACTCTGTACATTACTAATGTGCTAAATGACTATTCTAGCTGTTAATGTCTGGTTCTTGGTGCATCAATATCTACATAGGTGTATAGAGGCCCATTTCCAGCAACTATCACTCCAGTGTTCTAATGGTACAATGTCGATCAGAAGGTTAATGGATGATTAGAAAACCCTTGATGCTATCATGTTAGCACAGCTGGAAACAGTTTAGCGTTAGAGAACAAACGATCGAAAATTGAAGGAAATAATTATTTTTTCAAATACAAATCATTATCTAACCTTGTCAATATTCATTTTACAACTCATGGTGGTAAATAAAAATGTGACTTATCATGGAAAACACTAAATTGTCTGGGTGACCGTAAACTATTGAATGGTAGTGTATACATGTCCCATCACAGACCATTGTACTGAAAACTCATCAGTTGCTGCTGGATACTGAAGATAATCCAAAGACCTGAATGAAGACTGCTTTCACCTTCAACTTCACCTGAAACTGAGCTTGACTCCCCTGGTGTAAAATATAAAGTGTAAAATAATTGATAGCTGCAGCTTTAATCTAAACCATGGAGTCTGGTAGATTGTTTTTTTAATGAGTGGGTGGAGTTGCTGTTTAAGGCTGAAGTGGAGGTTGGTGTTTTAATGGACCAGAGCAGCTGTACTGAAGAGTTAGTTCTGCAGTGTGTAAACTCTGGTTGAAGGATGTGTGTGTTTATATTACACTATAACTAGGCTGTGATGTCAAAACTGACCAGGTGGAGATGACGGATAATTGAACAAGGCAGTTTCCTCACCACACACACACTACTAATTCTCATCTCCGCCAATCATGCCTCAGTGAAGCGTGAAGACCACCAATCAGCCAACTTGATTCCAACTATACTTATTTGCATATTCATTTGTTCTTTAAACAAAAGGTTTGTTAACATGCAGAGTCGTAGACCTGGAATGACACCGTGTCTGCTGCTGTTTGGATAAGATTGATGAGGCACTCGCCTCCTTCTAGTTAACAGAGCCACGGGACATTTAGCGTTTCCCTTTTCCTTCCTGACTGATTCGACACAGCGAGAAAAACAAAACACAATATCAGCCAATTACTCCACTTCTGGTAGAGTGGTACAATGAGATTAGTCTGTGAGATTGGTTGAGAGGGGATAAGTGATTGTTGTTATTTTTAAGCGAACCTGATTTGCAGTTTTAAAAGAGCTTTCAACTGGGCTAAAGGTGAAAAACAGTTTAACTCACTCTTCTGGATTGTGTGACTATAATGCTAAAGTTTGGGCTAAAACAGAGCAGTTAAAGTCACTTTCATCCTGGACCACATCAGTGTTCTGGTTTCCCTCAAAGGGCCAATTATAAAGATCATATATATGTATCTATGCATTATTATTATATATGTTATTATATTAGATAATTGTCTCTCCACTCATAATAATGCTGGTGACAATTTACTAAGATTTTTAAACAGAATTTAAAAATCTGCTGATGCAGAAATAATGTTCTATTGTTGTTAGTGTCTAATTATTAAAATGCTGCAGCAACACATGTAAAATCATCACAGATATCTAGAGACTCATACAAGAATATGCTGATAACCACTATTAACTATTGGATTTATTTAATGGATGTTTCAAAGATTGGAATCTATGGTTTTGTGTTGCTATGCTAAATATTAAAGAATAGAGTTAAAAAAGTCGTACAAAGACAACGTGACCAGCGAGCAGCCAGAAAATGAGGTGGTGGTCCAGATTTGGGCCCCAGGTATTGGGTTGGACACATATGGGCTAAAGTTTTTAGACATACAGGTTCCATATAAAACCATTATGTAAAAGAGGCTATATATAAATTGTGTGAAGCAAGTTCCATGTATCTAGTGTTTTTAGTGGTTTAGCTAAGTATACCAGCCTGTGGGTTGATTTCTTCTGGTTTTAGGACGATGTGCCTTGTCTTTCTGCTGCTACCATCAACAATCTGACTAAATCCACCATCAGATATTAGCTCTCCCACTAATGAGACGGCTAGCTGCCTCCAAGGACCACATCACATTTCACAACAAAAGTCAACCACTGAGAAAATTACACACAGATAAAAAGAAAAACTCAAGTTCTGTTTCCATCAACCAATGTATTTTGATGAAGCATTTTTAAGTTTGCATTAGAAAATGTTGATGGAAATGGCAAAATAAAATAAGTCCTTGATTTTGCAGAAATGTTTTCGCTTGAGTTGTTCTAAATGCTGAAACATGGCCAGTACTCACTGTAATGACAGAACTATTACTATTTGCCCAGTTGAATTAAATTCCCCAGATTCTCTACCTCTACTTCTGCTACCCTTTTTTTTACAGCCATGCGTAACATAGTCTTTACCATCATCTTCTGACTAAACTACATCTTACAAGAAATTCAGAATTAACCCTTAACCATCAACCGATAATGGTAAGAGTGTTGACCAACTGCTGTCAGTTAACATGCAACCACAAGTTTTGGAACGTGTTGCATGTTTCTGATAATTATTAATTAGATAAGAGCAGGAGGGTTTTGGTGCTGCAGGATATAATGTGTGTTTTCATTTCAATAATCTGTTCATATATTATAACGTTTTAGCAAACAGGAGAAGTCAGGGTAGTGGTGATCTGATAGGAATCAATCTAGTCAGTTAACGGTTAATAATCAGTTAATGACTCTCAACTATCAGTCAGATTTTTAAATGAGCATCAATTGCATGATTGCATCTAGTTTATTCATCCAAACCAATTGATGGAAACATGCCTAATAGTTTTCTTTTTTGCAAAATTTCAAAGGTTTGCTTAAAATTAGCTTGACAATAAAGGAGCAGAAAATTAGCTTTAAACTGAAACGTAGCTTTACTCCATTTTGGTGATATTTAAAAAAAAATCACCAGTTATATTATCACCATTTTATTAAGGCTTAGATTTACATTTAATTGAGTTACAGCTTTGAGTGACAGGTATCTTGCCACTAGGGGGCAGCAGCACGCTGTCTGCTATGCACAGTTCCCACCCAGCTCCACACTCTCATCAAATAGACTCTCATCAAATCTGACTAAAAAGTAATAATAATAAAAAAGATTAAGCATCAAAACAGGAGTTTACAAACCAAAGGGTGACATCACAGAGGCTTTTTTTACGTTATATATAACCACATCAGTGTTTTTTCCCCATCGCTACTTGTGAGAACAGTTAAAAAAAATGTTGACCAGTGAACACATACATTAAGAAATCCCAAAATATTTTCTTGATAGTCTACAATGTTGTCCTGCAGCTTCTTTCTCTTCCTCTTTTAAGTGGAGACCCAGCTGGTTGAGGTTGAAGGAAAAGCAGGAATGATGTAATTTTTAAACAGTGTTTGGTTTCATGGCTGATGTGAATCGCTGCACATTTAAACCGCTGGAGTGTGGCTACAGTTCCCAAATATTCAGCTCAGTGGCATGTGGTAATCTGTTTTTTTTTCCTGAAATGATTCAGATATCTGACAAGCTGCATCACAAACTTTATCTGTGCATATACAGTCTATTATCGTGAGTGAAGTCTTTACATTTTTAGCAATGACTGTATGAGTAGTGGTTCAGATCTGAACTATATGTTTAGGTTTTTAAGGAACTTTCCAGGTCAAATCACAGCTCTAAATAAAGGCTGACCCAATTCCACCTGAATGCTAACCAAGAAGAAAAGTTCCATAATCACAGGGTGAAATGAGGCTAAAACAAAGCTCCTGAACAGCAGATAGTGAATGACAAATACTATTTAAAACATAAAGCAAGACCAAACTGACACAAATCAGGAAATGATAGTAAAATAAGAATTCAAAACTTAATTATTTGTATTTTATATGAAATCATAGAAATCCCACTCTTTCCAGAACATTAAGAATATATTGTGTAAGATGTTTAAAAAGAAAAGGAGATCATAAAGGAGCCAATTAAATAATCACACAAACAGCTCAAATCTGAAATAAATATCTAAATATTCATTCAGAAAATGAGGTGGCGGCCCAGATTTGGCCCCTGGGCCTTGGGTTGGACACATATCTTGTAATCACATGTAAATACATATATATGATGTTTATATTTGGCTATTTGAGGGAAACCAGAACAATGACAGGGCCCAGGATGAAACAGAGTTTAACTCCCCTGTTTTACTGAGAAAACATGTTAGCAATTAACAGTTTTACTCTTCTCTGATCATCCTCTTCATCTGTTCCAGCTGATAAGAGCAGCAGCAGCGTGGTGGTGAAGCAGGGGGAGATGGAGCAGCGTGAGGGTCCTCGTGGCCGTTGGACTTCGTGTCACGTGGAGCTGACGCCCTGCGAGCTGCGTCTCTACACCCTGGACAGCAGCGCCAACCGCCAACTGGGCACCGCCTACTCCCTGTCGCACTGCCAGAGTGTCGTGTCGCCGGCGCCCTGCAGCCAGTCCGGCCAGTCCGGCCAGCCTGCCGACCAGCGCACGCTGCAGGCCTTGTTCTTCAACAGCACCCGCCTCCAGCTGAGGGCCACCAGCCAGCGGGAGGCGGCGGAGTGGAGCCGGCTGATGTGGGAGAAGGTGCAGGCGGTCAGACCGGCGAGGCAGGAGAACCGCCAGGGTACAGCCGGCGTGGAGAACCTTGTGTCTCCGCCGAGTACGGACGGCGACGTCTCCACGGATCCATCGCTCTCCCCGCAGCCGAACGTCCTGAGCCGACCCACCACGCTGCCACTGTTCACCAAACGCTGCCAGGACGTCCTGAAAGCTGGCGTGCTGCAGCAGCTCGTGGACCAGAACAACTGGAGGGCCTTCACCTTCGTCCTGACCCGGTCCTCCCTGCAGGCCTTCCCTACCGAGGGCCGGGGGTCCGTGTCCCAGCCGGTCCTCCACTACCCCCTGTCATCCTGCCTGGCCGTGCAGAAGGACCGGGAGCCGGAGAACAGCGAGCCACAGGCCGACAGAGGGGACCGCTTCCAGGTGGTTTTCTCCAAACATATCCTCCGACTCAGAGCCAACACCCAGCTGAAGGCCCAGGAGTGGATGGAGGCCCTGCAGGAGGCGGCGGGGGCCCAGCGGGCGGCCCAGGGAGAGGGCCGGGCCCCGGCTGAAGGAGCTCCAGGCCTCCAGGGGGTGCTGCTGAGGTCCAAACCATCACGGGAGAGGAGGCAGCGGGACGCACAGAGAGCCAAACGACAGTCAGTCACCACCAGTTTCCTCAGCATCCTCACCTGTCTGGCTGTGGAGAAGGGGCTCACTGCTCAGAGCTTCAGGTGTGCAGGTGAGTGGCCTGAACACACACACACACACACATACACACACACACACACATACAAACACACACACACACGTATCACTTTTTTTTGTTTTTACAAAAATCATGATTTTATGTGATTTTTTTTTTTTTGACATAAATCCAATGGTTTTACCAAAAAAGAACGATAAATTTTCAATGTATATTCCACCTAGAATATAAAACTAGTTAATAGCATGTGTTTTTATTTATTTATTTATTTTTTAATCTTTTTAAGAGAGTTAAACTATCTGGTACCAAGTTTTTAGGGTTACACACAGGGGCAGAAATCCAATTTTAATGATGGGGGGAAGGTAAACAGTCAATTTTCAGAGAATAATTCCTCTTTGTTTATTCTACCATAATAATCTGGCTCTATCTTCTTCTATTTCTCTCCTTTACAACTTGTCCTGCAGGTTTAAGTCCTCATCATGTTCACATGTTTTAAACAATGGTATTAAAAGTTATAATAGTAGTTATAGCAACGTTCCATATTTATTTATATTTATGAGCCAAATGAGATCATTAATCAACTAGGTAAAACTAGTCAAATCTTTGATGGAGGACCACGTATGGTAACTTTCATCGTTAGAGTTCATTAACGATGGTTAGGTCTGATCTAAAAGCAATAATAGTAGTTGTAGCCCTACTACTGATATTAAATTCCAGAACATGGAGAATATATTGTGTAAAAGGTTTAAAAAGGAGATTATAAAGAATCCAACTAAATAATCACACAAACAGCTCAAATCTAAATTAAATATCTAAATATTTATTAGTTGCAGCCCTACTACTGATATTAAACTATTTTCTTATTGGATTGATGATGTGGATATTGATGATGTATGTTTGTCAAAATGAGAAAGTCAAAAAAATGTAAAATACAGTTTTATTCAGCATTTATCAGGTCTCTATAAATGTACAGTTGTGCTCGATATAACAGCAGCGTGTATAAAAATGTGAGTGAAGCCAAAGTCCCTATAATAATCTTTATTTTGATGCATTGGGAACACTGCATTTTATATCTTAAATCAAAATGTGAAGAAAAATGTGTCAATTTTTTAGTGTAAAGTTCAACCTTGGTTTCATTGGATCATTACACATTTTCTCACATGCATTTGGGAGTTTTCAATTTTCTTTTTGCAAAATGAAGCTGGGCTTGGATGTTCTATCCACTCTACTAGATAGACCAGATATATGTATATCTATATCAAAATTCAATTTGTTTGACACATAAATCTAAATCGTGACTGAAATTCAATTAATTGCACAGCCTTATGGCTGCAGAAACATCAGTAAAAGCTACTAGAACAGCTGGACTTTATCTGAGGTTAAGACTCTTTAAATGGTGACAGGTGTGTCTGACTCCAGTTTAACATGAATCTGAACACATCTACATACCCAATTATCCTTTTTATATCTTATTTTAACTTCACCTCCCTGAAAGATCTCAGTTTATTTTTCAATTGCATTCTATGAGATATTTGATAGATTCTTAGTGTCATTTTTTACAAAAACCTGGCATTTTTACAGGGGTGTGTAGACTTTTTTTTATATCCACTGTAGCTTCATTGCCTTTCTGGATGGGTTTTATTATTTTTATAGCTGAGGCTACTCTGAGGCCATTAATGGAGTGTTAGGGATCATAATTTCTCAGTCTGACCCAACCTGCTCTGCCTCTGATTGGCTAGAAGTTGTTGCCTTGGTTTATTGGGTTGATTGGGTTTAGGTAGGAAGTTTAACTCCTATGGACCACCATGCATAACCAGTCCAGATTATTCTCAGCAGGGAACCCATTAATGGTTAACTATTGACATCCCTACACTGGTTCCATTCATGGAGCTATGTGAGGTCACAAAGGTCAAAAAGAAATGAGTGAAAACATGAATCCCTTCTTCCACTCCCCTTTAAATCATATTGTACTGCATTACTATGACTTGAATGTTATTCTGTCTTTAAATATCCTTTTTTTTCTTTTTTACTATGTCGTTATAATGTCGTCATCAGACCACCTCACTCACACCTCAGTACCAGAAAACCTTTTAAATCACCAAATTTCTTGGCAAGTCACTTTCAGATTTATGAGACACAGTTCTTCTGTCTCAGCTTAAAGCTGAAATAGTTGTGTTTTAGGAGTCCTGACTCTAACAGATAAAACAGTTTGATTCAGTGACAGATCACATATTAGAGTTTCTATTGAGGTTTTGCTGCCTTTACTTGTAACTTATAACCACTTAAGCTCCATGATTATTTTTTAGTTTTTCTGCTCAAAATGACAATGGAATATCTGTAAACCACCAAGGTTATGTACATGTACAGGAATTTAAAATAAATCTACAACATGTGAGGTGACTACAGAGGAATCTGAATCAATTTATGTTGCTGTTACAGAGCAAATATAGTTAGAATATTGGGGAAAAAAGTCTAAAATTGTGTTTTACTGCAGATAAAAATAGATAAAACATGAATATTATTAATACTATTAATATTATTAATTCATACAAATACTATTTAAAACATAATGCAAGACCAAACTGACTCAAATCAGGAAATGATAAGATACAAATTCAAAACTTAATTATTTGTTCATTCCAGAACATGAAGAATATATTCTATAAGATGTTTAAGAAGGAGATTATAAAGGATCCAATTAGATAATCACACAAACAGCTCAAAGCTAAATTAAATATCTAAATATTCATTAGTTGCAGCCCTACTACTCATATTAAACGATCATCTTATTATATTAATGATGTGGATATTGATGCTATTTGGGACACTGACATAACTGTGATGTGGTGTAATCCTGAAAACTTGGTACCAGATAGTTTAACTCTCTGAAAAAGGATTTAGAGAATAAGAAGATAGGATACTATAATTATTCTGGTAGTAGAGTATTTTTTCATGTCCTCTCCAAAAATGATTCTTTACAAAATGTATCCTTTACTGCCCCCATTTCCTCCCATGTGTGTAACTCTAAAAACTTGGTGCCAGATAATTAAACTAACAAGTTTAACTATTAAATAGGTTCTAAAAAATTAAAAACACGCTATCAACTATTTTCATATTGTAGGCTGATTATTATTATTTAAAATGTATTGTTCTTTTTCAGGGCGACACGGTGGAGCAGGGGTTAGCGCTGTTGCCTCACAGCAAGAAGGTCACAGGTTCAAGACCTCCTTGGTCCTGGGTCTGGGACCTTTCTGTGTGGAGTTTGCATGTTCTCCCTGTGTCTGCGTGGGTTTTCACCGGGTACTCCGGCTTCCTCCCACAGTCCAAAAACATGCTGAGGTTAATTGGAGACTCTAAATTGCCCATAGGTGTGAGTGTGTGAGTGAATGGTGTGTGTGCCCCACGATTGGCTGGCGACCATCTGGGGTGTATCCCTGCCTCTCGCCGTAACGCGCTAGGCTCCAGCAGACCATGTGACCCTAATGAGTAACAAGCAGGAGCTTGACTGACTGACTGTTCTTTTTCAGTTAAAACATTGGATTTGTGTCATAAAAATCACACAAAACAATGATTTTTGTGTAAAAAAGAAAATGGTACAAATGGACTTTTAAATAATAAGAAACCAACATGAACACAAAATGTACATTTCAAGTGACCTGATGAATAAATGCTTCTTAAAACTATTTTAAAAAGTTTTAGACTTTCTCATCTTGCCAAACAACTTTTGTCACTGACCTCATATATTGATGCTGTAGCACATAACGCGTATTTTACTACAGATAAAAATACTTAATTTTTTGTTGGAGCTGAGGTTTTCTGCTGTGATTTATGAATAAATCTCAATGCTGCTGCAGGATCAGGAGGTTTAGGATGATTTAAGAGGTTGATTTCCTGCTTCATAGTGACATCCTTGTTTTGAAATTGCAAGATATATATATATATATATATATATATATATATATATATATATATATATATATATATATATATGTATATATATATATATATATATGTATATATATATATGTATATATATATATATATATATGTATATATATATATATATGCTTGTACCTTTCAGTCCCATGTCGGTGGCATTGGTTGTTTTTCTCTATTTAGTCCTGACCCTTTTTCATAGCCTGCACCCAGCAGCCTCCCTCCTCCTCCTCTATTATTATTCCTGTTGGTCTGAACCAGGCCCTTGGACAGCCCCATAAATGGCCGGCGGTGCCTTTACTCTCCCTGGGTGTGAAGCGTGGGCTTCCTCCCTCTCTCCCTCTCAGGAGAGCTTTGAATAATCACTGCTCACCTCCCCTTTTTTATTTGTAACAACTGGCTTATTAATGCAGGGCTGTTTGAAAGGCCAGCTGAAACAGGAACAAGGACAGGGGACGTCTGGGGGCAACTGATGATAATTGGTAGGCTTAAAGGGAAAAAAATGGATGAATGAGTGAATGAGAACAAATGAAAGCGTCCCGGGGATGCTGCAGTGGTCCGGCCTGGTCCTGGTTGTTGGATTGAAGGGTTTCTGGTTAGAGCTGGACAGCTGGAAACGTCCATTCTCTATACTTTATTTCCCTCCTTTTCCCTCCTTTTCACCAGTTAATTCAGCCTTTTCCCTCTTTTTGTTTCCCTCTGCCTTCACCCTCCATGTATTTGACTGTATCCCTTCTTAGTCCCCTGCAGTGTTGCAAGTATTTTTGCAAGATTTAGGTTGAAGCCTCTGAGCCTCTATAACTCTATGACTGTCATTTTATGCATACAATAAAAAATCTAAAGGTTACTCATACAGTTTTTAATGACATGACAGTAGAGAACTCAGACAACGACAAAGATTTTTGTTTATGGGCAGATTTGTGCAAGCAGCAACTATAACAGCCATGAAAATGATATTTTCTGCAAAGAAAAGAAAAAAAAGGAAAAAAAATAGATGAATAACATGATTGTTAGTGACTCAACTAATTATATGCATGAAATCTTGGAAAAAATCTGGGCTTGAATGGTTAAGTATAAAATATAAATAAAAAATATATAAAAGACTTATCAGCCTATAGCCTCAAATGGGTTAAAGGCCCTAAAGTTATATGTTTTATTATATTAATTATTATATTATTGTAAATCCAGGTATTGTTGGATGTCCCGTCTTTTCATCAGATTATAGTTTTTAGTTTCATGTTTTTTTGTCCAATTGGTCTTATAACAACAGTCATTTTAAGGTGAGAATAGAGAAGTGTTTTCTCACCTCTCCTTGGCAGTCTGCCAGCTCCATTTCATTTGGGATTTGTCAGATTTTCATGAATTAAACTTCTCTTATTTTGTGGTCCACAAATGGACACGGTGAGAGAAGGGCTGAAAGAAGAATTCAGCTCAAAGATGAATCAACTTTTACATCTAAACCATAAAGTTTCTAAGTCTTCAAAAGAATTTTGATGAATAATACTATAATCAGTTAAATAATCCATCCATATGAATGCAGGATTGATTTTTGTTAACCTATTTGCTCCCTATGATGATCATTAATTTACCGGGGGAGAGTGGAGGAGGAGTGAACCTAATATTACTAGAACATTTCATCTTATTGGTGAACATTTAGTGGTAACTTAACCCTCTATTACATAGTGTTGCCATATGGCAGCAATTACTTTATTTTCATTTTTTCATTTTTCTAAAAACCTGCAATATAAAATCTATGTTTTTAAAGCTAGGTGGGAAAAGGGGGCTTTTATTTTGAAAGATGTACAATTTATGAGGTCACATAACCAGGATATTCTGTTTCCCTTTAGCTCATGGACATTTGACATGTGAGCTTTTATTCAGAATTATACATACATACATTATATATATACATATATAGAAAAATTATACTTCAATTTAATTCTTTTAGAAGTTTTTTGTTGTTTTTATTCTAATATACGAAAGCAGATTTATTGCCATATGCAAATTTTAATTCCTAGTGTATACAACCTTTTCCCGTTGACTTACATAGCATGAAACTATCCTGAGACTGTTTACAACTTCTTCTTATATATTTTTTAATATATCATTATTTTTTAACATGTCTGTAAGTAATATTTCATAAATATATAATGTAAAATATAAATAAATAAATAATGTGATGATCTATATTTTCATTACATGATGTACAGAGCCAAACCAAAATTGAAGGATCTACTAACAGACATCACGTTTCTATCCCAGGTCTGATGACCTGGGTTAAACAGCTGCAAAGCTGCACTTATTGACATGATCCTTCACTGTGAAGAGTCAGGTCATGTTATGGAATTTAGAAACTTCCCAAAACATTAGGAACTACAATCCTGTTATGGATGTGTTTCTTATTATGCCAAAAATCACCATATCCCTGCACTGCAAAAACCGAAATCCTAAGTGAAAATGTTGTTTTTGGTACAATTAGTCCAATATTGAGTAGAATTATCTTATTCCACTGGCAGACAGTTTTGCTTATTTGTCCCTAATTCTAGTCAATCTTTAAAAAAAAAACAGTAGTCTTCATATTATTTTTAATCCTGGGTGTTTTTGTCCTGATCATAATGTTTTAATCCTCATTGTTTTTAAGTCCTCATAGTGTTTTGGTCCTCATAGTCTTTTAGGCCTCATAGTGTTTTGGTCCTCATAGTCTTTTAGGCCTTGTAGTGTTTTTGGTCCTCATAGTGTTTTAGTCCCCATAGTGTTCTTTGTCCCCTCATAGTGTATAAATGTCTTCATAGTGCTGACTGTGCTTCCTGATGTCCATCAGTCTCTATTTGCATATCCTTGCTATGTCCACCTTTTATGTTTCAAGTTATCGGTTATTTAACATGTGAAACGTATCCGACTATTTACACATGGGAATCGCTGTGTTTGAAGGAAATGGTCAGTGTTCATTTGAAGACCTGTGACTCCCCATCAGCACACACACACACATATTTGGTGCCCCCAGCCATTGCACGGCAGCACATTCTCAGGCCCCTGGAACCATGAGAATCTGTGATGGAGGGTTTTCTGTTGAAGTGGGAATGGGTAGATATGAGCAGATAGGAGCAGGGTGCTGGGCTCAGATTGAGATATCCTCTCTCTCTGTCTCACTTTGCACATTTTCATTCGAGTGTTTGGTCGGTGTGAATGAGACACATCAAAGCTCGGCCTTTTCCTCATCTTTTCACTTTTAATTCACACACACATGTACATGACACACACTCACGTATGCATGCACGCTCATGTGCACGCACCTCTATCCTCTCAGAGGTGTGGTGGTTTGAACCAGCGGCGGCAGATGAAAGCATTAGCCCGATTCTGCCCTCATGTCATCTTTCCCTCTCTCTCTCTCTCTCTCCCTCTCTCCCTCTCTCTCCCTCGCTCGCCCCGGGCAGGTCAAAGTGACCCTCTCTCTCTCTCTCACTACAGAGAGCTGCGGTACAATCGGTGGACCTTTGAGCCATGTTTGAATTCCCATTCATCTTCCCTTCTGTCCCTCTTTCTCTTCGTCCCAGAAAGAGCCATAAAAGATCAGAGACGAGTAGAAAAAAGCAGTCGTAACACAGCGCTGAAAATGGATAAAGTAGTCGGCAATTAGTAATAGAAAGTATTAACAGTTGGTCTGAACAGTGGGAGAATACCGTAGTGGATAGGTTTTAAATAGAGAAATGTAGTACCAATACAATCTGAAAATGGGAAGAAGTAGTTTATTTTCAGTTTAGAGTTGACTTTATAGTTAATATAATATAATATTAATAATAAAACCACATCATTTTACTCACTTTTCATTATTTACACAATATGAAGTTGAGGATTGTTATTATAAACACAACAAGCAGCATAAATTAAATAATAAAAAAGAAAGTACCTCTGAGGCAGTCTTGCAATGTATTTGAGTACCACTAAAAAAATGGTACAAAGGCCCTTTAAATAACAAGAAACCAACATGAAATAATAATAATAATAAAAATGTTTGACTTTCTCATCTCACCAAACATTATTTGTCACTGACCCATATATTGATGCTGTAACACTAACATTGTGTTTTACAACATATCAAATATGTTATTTAGTGCTGTAGCTGAGGTTTTCTCATGTGATTTATGAATAAAACTCAATGCTGAAGCTTTTCCTGCTTCATACTGACATCCTTGTTATGAAATTGCATGATATAAAACTGTAAACTTGCATATTGACCAAACTATGAAGAGGATCTAATATTATCAATATTCACTCAGATTAGAGATATTATAGAAAACCTCTATGAAGCAGGCTTGATCAGGCGGGGGAGGGGCTCAGGAGAACAGAAAACACACATGGACAGAACTCTGCACTGAGGACAGTTAAAAAACACAGATTTAAAAAATATAAACTTAAAAAAAACACACAAATCAGGAGCATCTGCTGCATCCATAACTTTTCTCGCACACCAGCTCACACACATCTGCATCATCAGTGAGCATCGATGCTTGATGCCGTAAAGTAAAAAAAAAAAGTCAACATCTCTATAAATATTAAGTCAATACTTCTTTTCCTAAGTTATTCTGGTCTGTGATAGGGACAGCTGTGATGATTGACAGCTGTGATTGACAGCTGGCTCATCTGCTGCTCTCCCCGACTCTAGGACATGTGATTATTGTAATATGTCATTGAGTTTAATGTTATTGATGATCCCTGTTAGCATAGTTTAGCTAAAGTAGCTGACGTTAAGCACTAGCGCAGTAAGCTAGCGTTAGCTTGGGTCCAGGTAATGGTGGTCTGTAGTAGGTCTGTGGTTTTGACAAACAAATCAGAGTCAGAAAGTGTGTCCATGGAAAAACAGATATTTTCATTTACACAGTTTATTAAGAAATAGTTAATTTAGGTGTAACTTCATGTCTCAGGAATCTGCACCTGTAGAAACACAGAAATTGACATTTTGGGCATAATTTGGACATTTTACCTAAGGGGTGTACTCACTTTTGTTGCCATTAATGGCTGTGATTTGAGTTGTTTTATGGAGACAGCAAATCTACACTGTTATACAAGCTGTACACTGACTACTTTACAATAAGTGTCATATATTCAATGTTGTCCCATGAAAATGTATAGTTAAACATTTACAAAAATGTGAAGGTGTTATAATATTATTACAACAAAAATGTTATAAGCATTGAATATTAGATAATATATTAAATAAATGGGTAAATATACATAATAAATAAATATTTAAAATGCAGATAAGTAAATAACGGTTACAATGTTGTAATCTACGTTTTCCAAGTAAATTCTTCAGAATCAACTTGTTTCGTTCATTCTCTTTAGTTCATTAATTCTTTTGTTCGTTCATTTTAACCATGTACATTAATTTGAAGCATTTCCTATAGTCTTGAATCTTAAATCTGAGCCATTGAATTCCCCATATGTGAAACCATATGAAAGCACATTCCATTCTGTTTTTTCCTCCTTCTAGTCTACCGTGGTATGACAGAAATACAATTAAAGTGAACTAAAACTCAAAATACTGAGTTACCGTTAACATGGAAAACAAGACCCAGCCGAGTCTTATCTTTGCAGGGCCTCCACAGTGATTCAACTCATATGTTTTAAAGCCAGTAGATATGCTAATTACAGCAGTGAGCTCATGCTGTTGTTGGGCTGGATGCTCTTTCATGGAACCACAGTCCACTGGTTGGCAGCCAGCCGGCGGCAGGATGGTCGAAGCTCACAGAAACGCTGTGTCACTTCGAGGAAAACGCCGACCACGAGGCCGAGTCGCCGGCCAGCTGCAGCCTCAGGGCTGGTCTGCTGTATGGAGCCTGGAAGCATAAAAATAACGAGCTTTAACCTGAACCTCAACTTCTATATCATGAGGACGAGAAGAGAACACACCCTGGCCTCCAACACATGGTGGTGAATGTACTTCAACCACAGCTGAGGAGCCTATAACGGGCTCTGCTGAGTCCATTGAGGGCCTATAGGAGGAGAAAAAAAGGGATAAAATAAGAGCAGGAATATAAATCTGACCCGATCCTGACCAGAACCACAACAAGCAGCAACAAAACCTCAGAACAGAGAGCTCGCTGCATGACTTCTAACCAGAGACCAGAGAGGACCCAACCAGCCAGAAACCGTTTGTTGCTGCACATGTTTCATTAACTACAGTATATAAGTAAGACACAGTCAATGCACAAGTAAATATGTCTATAACTTTACAAGCAGTAAAGTCTAATACAGGCTACATTACTATATAAAAATGCACATAACTTATTTTCATTCTCAAATGATTACTTTCTTGGTTGGTATATTAAAGTTAACGCTGATAAATATTCCTAAATGACTCCACAACTCAAACAATAACTGGCCTTATTCTAAATGATGACCAAAATAGTTGCATATATAAAAATAATGCATATATACAGTACATATAAGTAACTTAGCGAGTATTTATGGTTGCTACCAGATTTGTATGCTTCTGAAAGGACTTTTACACACATGCAACACTTCCCATAAATGTTCCAGCTATTTTCCAGAAAGGGGTCATGTTTGTGAGCCAGTGTCATTTATCTGGGAAATCTGTTCTGGTCATTTTTCCAGCTCCAAACCTAGTAACATTACAATGAATTTGCAGGGAAGGAAAATGTTTGAATAAGCAGTAAGATTACTGAGAGAAGGCCACTCAGAGAGTTGCACTGGGCTTTAAAGTGCTGTTTTACACCAGTTAGACCCCTAATTCAGAAAATACAATCAAGTGTGAGACAAACTTTTTATTCCATAGTTGTTTCATTTATTTATTTATTTTTAAGATTACTTATTTTTCCTTTATGTATGCATTTTTTTCTCTTACTGTCATTTCCCATGTTCACTAAAATAATAGATTGCCGTAAATTATACAGACACTAATTGCATTTCTCAGTAAATAATGAATTAAGTTAAGTTAAAAGATAATCGGACAGCTGTTTTTTTCCTTCTTTTTTTCAACAATTTAGGTCTTATTCTTTATCAGTAATAAAAATGAGATGAAGTGTGGAGGTTATTCAGGTTCTGATTGAGTAATTAACACAAGCACATTTTAAATAAACCTCCAACTTATTTGTAGATAGACCTCATAGATATTGACATAATCTGTGAGTCGTAAACATGCATCACAGTTTGAGCTCAGCTTTACTTTGGTAAAATGACAAAACCTACACAAATAAAACCCAAATTGTAGCCATAAATGATTAATGAAATATATTTTTCTGCAAAGATTTGACCCCGTTTTTAAGCTGTCTTCTTCCTGTTATGATGAATATAATCCGAACATTCATTTGTCCTTTTGATCTCTCCTCTCATCTCGTAATAGCCTCTAACTCCTCATCCTTTTTATTTTTCTATTTTCCTTGTTTGACTCAGTGTTTTCTAACAGGCTGACGCACGTCCCTCATCCCATATCCTTCCTCTTTTCTTTTTTTGTAGCTTTCCAGACCACTTGTTTTCCAAGACCCAGATTATAATCTTGTGTTTCTTTTCTGTTCATTTGCTGTCTTGCTCCAGGCTTCATGTTCTCCTAGATGGAGCAGATAAGGGACACCTGTTGCAGTCTCAGAGTGACTAACTGATCCTAGACCAGGTCCGGGTGTTTGGGTGAACGCTGGACTTTAAAGAATCCACAAGACAAAGCAGACAGAGGCCGAGCTATCAGGCTGAATACAGCAGAAGATCTATTTGTTCTTTTAAGTCTACAAAGCTCTGTCCTATTGAAGTCCACTCTGTTGTGACTACATGACGCTGTTGTCTGCAGCTTCAAATGAAGAGTTTAAGAATAGAAGATGTGTTTGTCATGAGCTAAACTGTTGCTCACAGTTTTTGACATTTGTTATTTTTTATTTTATCCATCATAAACACAAATCTGCTGTTTCTGCAGCTCCACTAATATAATAAAGATAATTTCTATGAAATTCTTCCTAAACACTGCAGGTTTGTTCTGTGGAGAGACACCTGAGATACTAGAATTAAAAATCTAACATTTAACCACAACATTTTATTTTGGTGAGTTGTGTACTTATATTCTATCCCAATGTTTCCAACAAGATGATTAGACTGCTGTTGTCCTCCTTACCCTCAAACCAAAGACAATATAGTATGTACACCAGCAGCTGTGATCATCTCTGGCCTCTGGAGAAACACAGATTTATAATGTTAAACTCTTTTATTCTGTGTTTTTGCCAATTTTTAATTGGCTGCTCTGTTTGGGAGAGGAAGTGACAGTAAAAACCTTCTGAAAACAACAAATCCCATGATCCCATGCTGCCTCATAGTGTCATTACCTCTGTCTTTTGTTATGGTTTAGACTGAGCAGCAGAAAATTAACTGCAATTAACTGCAAAAATACAGCATGCAAAGGCACAATGTACCTATAAAATACTTCTATTGTTTAACCCCTTTATATCCAGATTTATTTCAAATTATAATTACATCAGTCACTAATAATCATGTTAGGTATTCTTTTGTGGGGGGTTATTCTAGAGACTTGAGTGATTAAATAGATATATACAGTACATGTCAGGGATGGAAATCATAATAATCTAAATAAATAATAAATCTAAATTTTCTCGGAGGATTTGTCTTCTCCATGTTTTCAGGAGGAAGTTGATGACGTCATGTGACAGGAAGTAGTTGGAAACTTAATTTTTGTAGTTAAAACCTTTGTCTAAGTTGTCTCATGTCATTAGAAAAACATTTGTATGAGTAACATTTAGATTTTTTATTTTAAGTATAAAATAACAACATAGACTTAAAGGCTCATAGGCTTTAATGGGTTAAGTCAACAAATTTCAAAATTTCATTTTACTATTGTTTGTATAATAATGTAGGAATTATTTTTTTTAATTTTCACAAGTATATATTATTATTATTATTATTATTATTATTATTATTACATATCGTCTCCAATGAATCAGAATATAACTGAAAACAACTATTTAATTAATCTACTTCTAAAAAAGTGTCATTTAATGATGCCTTTGCATTATCAGTATTTGACTATTTAGTTGAAAACAAATGAAATGAGTGTGTGATCTGGATGATGAAGGCTGGCCAGTGAAAGGAGCCTTTTAACAACATGTTTAATAGTAAATTCCCACACAGAAAGTTCCCAGTGGAAAAAACCCTCAGATATCTGCTCATCTTGAGTTCAGTATCTGAACTATCTATGTACAATAATCAGTGTTTGTTTAATATCACTCATCTTATTGGGGTCAGAGTTCCTTTTAAACTCTGACTATCTTGTTTATTATCTAGAGGTTTGCTCTACTAGATTAGTGTGGAATTTACTGAGGAACAATAAAACAATATCACTGCAGGTTATCTGTTTTACTGCCTTGTGCAACTCAAATTATGTTAGGATCCATAAATGGACACAGATCCTGGTATGTTTTATTTTTTACCATCATTTGATGACTTAGCAGGTTGTCCAATAAGTCCCAGATCATGTGTTAATCCTGTTTTCAGTTTGCCTATATCAGAATACTTGTAGAGGTCATGTTGTCATATGCTGGAGAGGAAATACACTTGAAATGTGAGTTTCAACAAGAACGACCCCAAACACACCAGTAAAACAGCAGCATCTTGGTTCCTGACCACCAAATTAAAGTTCTGGTGTGGTCAACCCAATCCCTGGACCTTAATGCCATTAAAAACTAGTGGCCTGACAGAAATGCTGTTTCTGAGACAAAACCAATAAATTCAGAGTAATTGTGAGGCTGAAACACCTGTTGATAGGAACCAGAAGTTGGTCCATCAACACAGATATGAAGCAGGTCTCAGGAACCATGGTCATAACAGCTAAATATTTAGTTGTTTAGACACTGATATTTCTTTGAACAGTCTAATATCAATTTTTCTTAATTTTCTGTAAATGGATTTTGGCTTTACTTACATTTTTAAATACACTGCTATTATATTGAACATGATTATATTGAACACAACTGATGAGTTTCCCAGGACTGTAGACCTCTATCACTGGTTGAACACCAGCTTTACACTGTGCTGCAGATGGAGAATAAACTCATTTACACACAATTAATGATGATTCTGAGCCAAATATTTTAGCAGAAACCAGAAAGATTTTTTTCTCCTCCTCCCCTCCTCCTCTCTCTCCTCCTCCTCCTCCTCCTCCTCCTCCTCCCTCTCCTCCTCCTTCTTCTCCTCCTCCTTCTCTCTCTCCTTCTCCTCCTCCTCCTCCTCCCTCTCCTCCTCCTTCTTCTCCCCCTCCTTCTCTCTCTCCTCTACCTTCTCTTTCTCTCTCTCTCTCCTCCTCTCTCTCCTTCTCCTCTCCCACACTCTATGTCAACCATGGTCATAACAACTAAATATTACTGTAGTGATTCACAGGAATGAGAAATACTCAAGATTTATCACTTCATACAGTAAATATTTGAGTTTGTAAAGAAAAATGCTGACACTGATATTTTTCTTCATTTTCTTTTTTATTCATTCATTTATTCAAAAATTGAATTTGAATTTTTTCTTCACATTTTGATTTAGGATATAAAATGCAGTGTTCCCTATGCTGTGAAATAAAATTATTATAAGGACTTTGGCTTTACTCATGGTTTTAAACACACTGTTGTTATATGGAGGTTATATACTGTTGTACCAAGTATATAGATAATGATGACCAATTTGCCAGAGAATATAACATACAATGATGTGTGAGAAGTTTACAGCCAATTCTGAATCTCAGAGCTCCATGATCTCCAACATCCAACAGATTTATTCCTGTATCCATCATCAGAGTAGTTCAGGACAGACAAGACGTTTCCTGCCATTAAAAGAAAAACAGAATTTGTTCTGAAATTTCAGTTTCAGTTTTAATAATGGTCTCTAAATCAGATGTCCACAGACACTAATTGAGCGGAGGTCTCTCCTCAGGTTGCCAACGTCCGGTCGGTCTCTCCAAAGGAAAGGCCAAAGTGTGCTACTACAGCGGCTGGTACTACTGCCAGAGCTGCCACCAGGACAACTCCTTCCTCATCCCAGCACGTCTGCTGCACAACTGGGACACCAGCAAGCACAAGGTGGGAAAACAGCCTCCAGCATCAGGATTCTGATGATGAGTGAGATCAGGACATTGGTAGCATGCTGTAGGATGCTGTAGGTTGTTGTAGGATGCTTTAGAATGCTGCAGGATGCTGTAGGTTGTTGTAGGGTGCTGTAGGATGCTGTAGGGTGATGCAGGGTGCTGTAGGATGCTGCAGGGTGATGCAGGGTGCTGTAGGATACTGCAGGGTGATGCAGGGTGCTGTAGAATGTTGTAGGATGCTTTAGAATGCTGCAGGATGCTGTAGGATGTTGCAGGGTGCTGTAGGATGCTGTAGGGTGATGCAGGGTGCTGTAGAATGTTGTAGGATGCTTTAGAATGCTGCAGGATGCTGTAGGATGTTGCAGGGTGCTGTAGGATGCTGTAGGGTGATGCAGGGTGCTGTAGGATGCTGCAGGGTGATGCAGGGTGCTGTAGAATGCTGCATGATGCTCCAGGATGCTGTAGGGCGCTGTAGGATGCTGCAGGGTGATGCAGGGTGCTGTAGGATGCTGTAGGGTGATGCAGGGTGCTGTAGAATGCTGCATGATGCTCCAGGATGCTGCAGCATGCTCATTAAGTTACAAACCTAAACTTCTGCAGCAAGGCTTGTTTTCAGGTCCTTGTTTTTAGTGTTGTTGGAGTTATGTTAATTAAACCAACTCTAGCCCACTGACAGCAGGAAAAGCCCTGTTTTATCTGTAGGGATTCTTCTTTTTCTGTCTTTCTTCTCTCAAAACAATGATCTTTCTCCCCTGTAAGGGTTCCCCAAAAGTCACAGAATTTAGCACAAACACCACACCTGCTGATAAATATTATATTTTATGGTTTGCAATAATGGGTGTGGCAGAATGTTGCCATAGAACTATATAATTATATTTATAAAGTTTTATAAAATTATATTATATACATACTGTTTAATTACAGCTAATGATAAATATACATAACATTTCTAGTCATATAGAATATTACATATTTTCAATATTATTTTAATATTGTCTTGTATGAATGTGTTTGTATATGTATAGATCTATCCTTGCATATTTTATTTTTTAAACACATTTTAATATAATAATATATAATAATATATTATACATTTTCTATATTATTTCTATTCAATATCTTAACCTGTATCTTATATTTATTATACTTGCATTATATTCTTAATATATTTATATTTAGTTATGTAATGCATAAAAATGTATACAGAATAGGTAGACATGTGTAATTTATTTATTTCTATTTTTCTAATAATTCTATGGTCAATAATCTACTCACCTACCTCATACCATGTGTTGTAAAGATCATGTAGCAATAACGTGTGTGCATTTACTTTGATTTATTCTTATTTTATATTTATTTTATGTGACAATGACATGTGGTCATAAAAATGTGGTACCAGATATCTTATCTTATAAGCATGCTATGAACAGGTGTTATATTCTAGGTGGATTATATATTTAAAATGTATGTATCATTCTTTTTTACACCATTTGACATTTCTTGTAAAAAAACAAAAATCACAATCACAAAATCATGATTTTTGTAAATTATTTTATTATTGAGACAGATGGACTTTTAAGTAACCAGAAACCACCATGATCACACAGTCTACATTTAGACCTGATGAATGCTTCTTAAAACTATATTTTGAATGGTTTTGACTTTTTCATCTTACCAAACATTATTTGTCATTAACACAGACAGAGATGTCGTTCATGCTCCACTAACACTCATGCTCTAACACTCTTACAATCGTTCTTTCAGAAATTGTATATTGAAAAACATCAAAATATTGTTTCATCTCAATTATATGATTTTGGAGATTGTTTGACACGTAAATAGAAATTGCGATTAAAATTCAATTAATAGCACATCCGTACTCCCATTCCTGATTGGCTGCTGTAGATGCATCATCTCCTATGTTTATTAGTCCTGACTCCTTGTCTGTCCTCTGCTGCAGGTGTCTAAACAGGCCAAGGAGTTCCTGGAGTTTGTGTATGAGGAGCCGTTGCTGGACGTTCAGCAGCTCAACCCTTGCCTCTACGACCACTGTGAGCCTCTCAGCGTGGTGCTAAGGCTCCGCCAGCAGCTCCAGTCTCTACGGGCCTACCTCTTCAGCTGCAGGGCGGCCGTCGCCGAGGACCTCAGACGAAGGTAGGAAGTCTAGATTATACTTCCAGAGTCTAGTTTCTACTTCTAGAGTCTAGTTTCTACTTCCAGAGTCTAGTTTCTACTTCTAAAGTCTAGTTTCTACTTCTGGAGTTTAGTTTCTACTTCTAGAGTACAATTATTTCTAGAGTAACATTATTTCTGCATCAGCATATTTTTAAATTCTGTTTTAAAAACTTAGCAAATTGTCACCAGCACTATTATGAGTGGAGAGACAATTATCTAATATAATAACATTTATAATAATAATAATATGTGGATTAAACTGAGTTTAACTCCTCCGTAGCTATGTTGCTGAGGAATAAATTACACTTAACTCTGCTGGTGTTGGCCATGATGATGATGATGATGATGATGATGATGATAACTGTGGTTTGGTGGTGTGTTTCTGTGGCTCTTTTCAAAAAGAAAAGGAACGCAGTGCTTTTGTTTTCCAAACGTTCTTTTGGCTTTTTTGCCTCTGAACAAATGAAGCAACGTCTCCTTTCAAACAGCCGTCATAGGTTTCCTATAACTGAGGGTTGAGAACAGTTCAGCCAAAGAGTGATTCACTTCTTCCCGTTTACTTGAATAATTTAGGAAGCCATTGGAGGTAAAATGAACCAATAATTTACAAGGGAAAGAAGCAGAGATTAGAGCAGGCTGATAAAGCAAAATGATGGTTTGTTTTCCTGGAATTTGAGTGAACTGATCTTTAAAAAACCTTC
Source organism: Lepturacanthus savala (assembly GCA_030544235.1). Taxonomy (NCBI): domain Eukaryota; kingdom Metazoa; phylum Chordata; class Actinopteri; order Scombriformes; family Trichiuridae; genus Lepturacanthus; species Lepturacanthus savala. The sequence goes on from CM060470.1 coordinate 27,857,755, forward strand.
CAACATAAAGGGTGTCCTATGTACCATGGTACTAGCTTCTAATACTCTGACTCTCTCTTAGTTTCCTTTGAAAAACTCCTGGGGTTGTGGACTCATGCTGCCTTCACTTGCTGTGGGAAACATGAACCTGAAGTGGAAACATAGGTGTAAATCCTGGGGGGGACACAGATGATGTGACACCCCTCTTTCCACAAAGTTGTCCCCCTCCCAAAAGTCTTTGTGAACACAAATAAATAATTCTGACAGTTAGCTAGTAGCTAGCTACGTGTTATAAACCAATCAAACTAATATTCTGGACATTATTCCAGAATCAGCCTTTTTTTACCAGTATGTTGGTTAAGGTCAGACCTCATGATCGTTAACGAGCTCTAATGATGGAAGTTACCATAGCAACAGCAACTAGGGGGAGGGAGGAGGAAACAGGAAGTAGAGTAGAGAGAGTGGTCCTTTACTAGTTTTACCTCATTCATTCAGCAGATCATTTACCTTATGTAGTAATATAAATAAACATTTCTGCTATTATTACTGTTAATAAGGTTGTTTAAACATGATGAGGACTTAAACCTGCAGGACAAGTTGTAAAGGAGAGAAATAGAAGAAGATAGAACCAGATTATTATGGTAGGATGGTACAGATTTACAGTAGGATGTGAGTGAGTTGTCATGTGCAATTTCGATGTTGATTTTTGGTGTTTGTGTCAGTGACAAAATAATGTTTGGTCTAAAGTCTAAAACGTTTTGAAATACAGTTTTAAGAAGTATTTATCAGATTTCTATAAAAGTCTATTTGTATAAATATTGTTTTCATTCACGATTTTTTTGAAACGAAATGTTAAATGGTGTAACCCAAAAAGAATGATACAAATATTTAATTCACCTTGAATATAAAACTTGTTGATAGCATGTGTTTGAATTGTTTAAAACCTTTTTTAAGAGAGTTAAACTATCTGGTAGCAAGTTTTTACATTTACATTTACGCCACATTTACACTGACACAACCTGACAGTTGTGTCAGTGTCCCAAATATCATCAATATAATAAGAAAGAAGAGTTTAATATCAGTAGTAGGGCTGCAACTAATGAATATTAAGATATTTAATTTAGATTTAAGCTGTTTGTGTGATTATTTAATTGGCTCCTTTATGATCTCCTTTTTGAACATCTTATAGAATATATTCTTCATGTTCTGGAACAAGTGTGATTTCTATGATTTCATAGACAAATACGTTTTGAATTCTTATTTTATTATCATTTCCTGATTTGTGTCAGTTTGGTCTTGCTTTATGTTTTAAATAGTATTTATATTAATTAATGGTATTAATAGTATTATTAGTTGTTGTTTGTTTTAATTGTTTTAAGTATTTTTATCTGCAATAAAACACAATTGTAGACTTTTTTTTTCAATATTCTAACTATATTTGCTCTGTAACAGCAACATGAATTGAATCATATTCTTCTGTAGGTTTATTTAAGGTTTATTTAAAATTCCAGTATTTCCATTGTCATTTTGAGCAGGAAAACAGAAAAATAATCATGGGGCTTATATATATAACTAGTTGATAGCATGTTGTTTTTTTAAAAAAACCTTTTTCAGAGAGTTAAACTATCTGGCACCAAGTTTTTAGGGTTACACCACATCACATTTAGTTACTGACCCATTTATGATAATTACCATCAGACAATAAGTTCTCACTGCTGTCCTCAGTACCAATTAATGATCCATTATCCTAAATGAGCTTTTAACCAAGCTTCTGAATACTGAATTGAGCTTTGAATAGTAACCTAACAAGCAGTTAGTAGAATATTCCCATAACTCCATCTATCCCAAAAAATAATGAGCTCCAGGTCATAAGGTACAGACGGTCATGGCTTTTCATTTTCATGTTATACACTCACTGATACACTTAAATATTTGTTATATTAATCTGTTGGTGACCAGACACTTGATTACATCTCAGAGTATGATGTGTTCATGTGTGTTTACATGTGTATGTCAGACTGCATGTGTGTATGTTACCATAACTTTTATCTGCATGCATTCCTGGGTGTGTACATGCTGCATATACATTAAGTGTGTGTGTGTGTGTGTGTGTGTGTGTGTGTGTGTGTGTGTGTGTGTGTGTGTGTGTGTGTGTGTGTGTGTGTGTGTGTGTGTGTGTGTGTGTGTGTGTGTGTGTGTGTGTGTGTGGTGAGGGGGGGTGACTGTTTATCTGAGTGGGGTCCCACTCTGAAAGCCTTGTCTGTAACTGATGGATCCTCCATGGCCTGGTCCAGGTCACTAATACCTTCTGAAGAAGACTCATCCACTACAGCATAGGTGTCAAACCCAAGGTCTGGGGACCAAATCTGGCCCAGCACCTCATTTACCTCTCAAGAACTTGTGTTGCTTGTGTTGCTATGCTAAATATTAAAGAATAGAAAGAACAAGAAAGTAATGACAGATGTACTTCTTAGGAAAATAAGGAAAAACAGAAACTTTCCTGTTTTTAAACAACCTTTGTGGCCGATTGAGAAAAGATTTAGGAGTTAATGAAGTCGTACAAAGACAAGGTGACCAGTGTGTCTCTGTTAAGTTCAAACATTTATTCACTTTCCATCTCTCAATAAATCACACTTGGCCTTGGGTTTGACAAATATGGTTTAGGGCAACGCATCAGGATCCTAAAAGTAAAATGTTAGTTAGCTAAAAGTAAAACTGAAGTACAGGAATGAAGAACACAAACCTATAATTCACCTGTAAATTAAACCCTTTTTTTACATACTTTTGTCCCTGTTCAGTAGAATTAAAACAAAAACTCCATTTTTTTTATCAGCCTTAAAGATCTGGTGTTAGTCGTCCACAGCAGAGCAGCATCATTGTGTTCTGTGTTTATTTCAGGCCCATTAGCTAGTGTCGGCTGGTGCCCCGCCACTTCTAAACACTGCAGGATTGATGAGGGCCATGGCGCTAAAACCTTCCCCTGGTCATCAGTCTCCTTCAGGGGGATCTGAAGAGAGATGTCTGTAGCATATAGTCAGGAAGCCATGGACCAAATCACCTCCACATCCACATAAGGAAGGAGAGGCAGCGTCTGGCCCAGTGCTAACACTGTCACAGAGTTATATCTGTGATGGACCTGATGTTTCTTATTGTTTTATCCTTAAATTCCATATCTTTTATGCTTTGTTGCAATGGCACCTGCAGGGAAATGTGTGCTAATAGCAGGGTTTTCATAATTCTCCAAATCCATGCTTTGATTTGAGTGTTGATTATAAAATCAAGAATAATAATAAGAAGAAAATCTACATTCATAGACACAAAGAACAATAGCTGGTCAGGACATAGCATAACAATCACATGTTGG